>JAJLYE010000280.1:477-12024 GCA_030571715.1 Grigorovia jiainica (nom. inval.)
TATATAAAAATTCTATTTTACACAATTTTACATAAAAAACCTAGTTGATGCGGGTTTATAACACCACAAACTAACTGAAAATAATACTGCTACGTGATTATCACATTATATTATTAGGAGTTCCGTCCTTCTAATCATACAACACAACATAAAGAATCGGAAACAATATTGATAGCTAAGGGGTTATTTAGCAACTTTATAAAAAAGTAAATTTCCAAAATTTTTCGACAGATACAAATAACTTTTGAAGAAGGTCTATCTGTGGTTATTTTAAAATAGAAAAGATTTTTCGAATGAAAAAATTCTTGATTATATATAAAATATATTTTACATAAAAAGCTAAGCTGATGAGGGTTTATAGCACCACAATTTCTACCTTTCTTGGTGTTTTTGGCATAAAAGATTTAGTTCTTAAAAATCACTCTACAATACCCTTTAAAATCTAATAATGTCGCATTCTGGTGTGTGGGTGTTTAAAATATTTGTCTTAAAATAAGCTTTAAAAAATAATGTTTTTTAACATAAGTTACAAACGTTTATAAAAATTGGTTTTGATTGGGTTAACGATTTTAGTTTGTATATGGGTACCGATGTATATTATTTTTTTTTAGAATTTTTGTTTATTTTTTAATTTGGAAAAAGCAAAACATTTTAGTTAATACCTTCCTTTAGTTGTTGTAATAACTTTCTTTGAGATTAAGCAATTCAAAATGTTAATAAGCAATATTTGGAGATTTAAATTTAATTGCAACTTGAGGAATTTTATGTATGAACAAGTAAGATATTCCTCAAAAAAGTCATCTGGTTCTAAAACTTCTATGAAAGATTCAGCTGGACGTAGACTTGGACCAAAAAAATATGAAGGTCAATTAGTTAAAGCTGGTGAGATAATCTATAGGCAAAGAGGCACCAAGTTTTTTCCTGGTGAATATTGTGATATTGGTAAGGACCATACAATATTTGCTAAAGAATTAGGTTATGTAAGATATTATTTAGATCCCTTTCACCCTAAAAGAAAATTAATAGGTGTTGCTTTAGAAAGCACTAATAAACTTCCAACCCCCCATTTTGATCCCATTCCAAGAAGGTTTGGTCGTACAATTTTAAGTAACAGAAGAGCATATGAGAAAGAAGAAAAATCCGTCCCCAGGAAAGAGTACTTATCACAACTAAAATCAATCAAGATGAATGGAATATATCAAAATAAAAAAGAAAACAAGATATTAGAGTGTAAAAACCTTTTAAACCAAATTAAAACGGCTTATAATTTAAATGAAGTTTTAGCTATCGAATACATGCTTCGTCTTCAATATAATTTAAAGAATGGATTAACAATTGATAAGGCAAGACAATACGCTGAACGTTTTATTTTAACTAATTACAAACTAAAAGCCAACAAAGAAGGTTGGAATCAAATCAAACAGAATGCGGATACCAAAACCTTGGTTGAAACTTGTAAATTTATAAATGAAAATATATCCTTTAATAATAAATTTGAATTTATCCCTTATATCACTCCTGCTGACATTAGTAGTTTCAGATCAACCTTCTTCAAAATTTTAGATCAAGTTAAGAATGATAATGCTAACACAGAGGACTTAATTCAAATCAATACTTTGTTTGAAAATGCATCAACTTATTTAACACAGTCTGAGGAACGACATTTCCAAAAAATTATTTCAAAAAATAATCTAAATAGACAAAATCTTTCAACTAATGGGAGTGAGAGTAGTTTCCAGTATAAGAAGGCATTTAACTACGATACCAATGAAATCGAGGCAATTTAATTCCAAATTATAGGTCATTATAAAAACCTCTATGTTTAAATTGTATTTTATCTTTTAGTATATAGTTTGTATTCATGTAAATAATCACAATGAGAGAAGAAAATTGTAATATATATATACAAGTGTATATCTAGTTGTTTTAGGTAAACTTAGAATGACATAATTGCTGATCCAGAGGTTTTTAATTTCTATTTTTTTCTTTTACTTTTCCTTTGATTAACTTGAAAAGGTTACTGCTTTGGGGTCCATGGGCATTCCATCTGGAGCAATGAAATTTGTTCTGAATTCGTTTTTTACATACATTAGTCTTGCTTCATCAAATGTAAGGTTTTTTAAATTCATAATATCTTTGATTTTCTTCTTACTAATATCATCTAAACCCGATCTGTCGTCAAAATCATTTTGGGCCACAATATTAAAGTTTCGTGAATGGAATCCTTCCTCCAAATCGTCCAGAAATGAGTCGTTTAGTGTAATATGTCCATTAAATCTCCTTTTTAAGTTAAATAAGATCTCTTGGAAGTAAAATTCTAAATTTTTTAGTTAGTAAAATATAGCTCAAGTAAAACAAACACACTAACAGTTGAACTTACTTATATGTTCCTTTTTTATTATAGCTAGAAGGGAAACTAAAACTATTGCAAGTACAATAAATATAATTTTGAAATGAATTTGCTGTAACATTAAACCTTATTGTTATTTTTATGGAATTCTGAATAAAGTTTTCAAATATTTTCAAAATTTTAGGAAAAAAAACAACCTAAAAGAAGAATGGAAAAGAATTATTCAATAATTTTATTCATTAAATCTACATAAATTACATCAAAAAATCTTTAAAACTAAATTTATTACTACATAAGCATTTGTAATCTACCCATTTGTCAATTTTCTATTAAATTTTTTGGGCATATGAAATGTCTAAATCACAACCACCATAATTATAATTATTTAATTTTTCAACACATGTAACTGCATCATCCTCATTTTCATATTCCACAACTGCAATGCCCGTTGGCAATCCATTTTCATCATATCTCAATTCAGCATTGTTAATGGCACCAATGGTTTCAAATAAATCATATAAATCAGATTTAGCAGTTGTTGATGGTAAGTTGGCACAGTATATAAAGTTATTTGATTCACCATTTGGTTTGAAATCTTGTGTAAAGCTATTGGCTGCTTCGATATCAGTCGTAAGTTCATTTTGGTTAGTCGCATCAATATCATGTTCAATTTGAAGATCCTCATTCTCAGGTCTATTTTCAGTCTGTGGTCTTTCTAAGTCTTCGTTGTTATTAGCTACAGTAACTTTCATAATATTACCCTCAAGTTCAAAATCATTGTATCTGTCGATTGCTTTATTCATATCATCTAAGTTACTGAAAACAACAGACCCACAGCCTTTTGAATTTCTAAGCTCATCTATTTCTACATCTGCATGCAATACTCTACCACATTCCTTAAACATGTCCTTCAGGGCTTGCCAGTTAATTGAAGATGGTAAATTATCAACATTTAAAACATACTTTTTTTGATCTTTCCCATATCTAGACGAGCCCATCTCCCTATTGGAATTTCTCTCACGACTATTAGAGGGTGGTGGATGGTCTTGTCTGACAAATATAGCACGATCCATAAATGTCGAACCGTCTAATCTGCGAATTGCTTCATCAACATCCCTTGTATTAGTAAATTCGACAGTACCCATACCTCTATGGTGACCTCTAGATGTAATAATATCAGCTCTGACAACGTCACCGATATCTGAGAAATATTCTTTTAAGTCCTCTGGAGTAGAATAATATGTTAAGTTACCTACAAATACACTATTTGTGTAGTTTCTATTAACCTTTTCATCATATGTACTGTCCAGTTCTCTAGCTAAAACAGGGCCATAATCACTACGATAATTATCCCTTATATGCCCTGATCTTCCACCATAACGATTTCTTCCTCTTCCACTATCATACCCTCTACTTCCTTCATTATCGTATCTACTTGGGTATTGTTGTCTTCCCTCGTACCTATCACTATAACCTCGAGATCTATCTTCTGAATAGAAGTCTGAACCACCTCTTCTACTATCTCTTCTAATATCGCGTCTGTCATCACGCCTGCCATCACGCCTGCCATCACGCCTGTCATCACGCCTTCTATAGTTGTCACGTCTTTCGAAATCAGCACCGTAACTTGATCTATGATAACCACTAGCACGTTTTCTATCTCCATAACTTACGTTTTCACGAGAACTGGAACGACGTACTGGTGATCTGGATCTACTACGTTCACGATCATTCTAATAATAATAATAATAAGTAATAATAAAATAACAAAATATTAGTTAGTATATATGTTATAAAGCATGACAACACCTATCGTACAGTCTATCAACTAAGGTGTAGTGTTTATAAATTTGAAATAGTTATTAAACATACTGCATTACTATCTACTTCCATATCGAATTGGTTGTCTTATTGTATACTGTCTTTGATGTATTATTATAATAATAATAGTAATTTTTTTCTTTTCGAAATTAACTTTTTTTCACTTTGTTTATTTAAGAAATCATCAATGACGGATACATTTTATAGTAATTTTTATTATCGGTTTATTGTTTTATTAATGCTTTTCAGTATCACATAATTGACTGTTTCATACATGCCTAAGAAAATAGCACCTCCTGCACTAATCCAAATTGTCCTCGGACATATACCACTGAAGAATACTAATATACCTTCTTCTTTGAAGATATTTTTAATTAATCTTTTAGTTTGAATTTTCTGCTCATTTAGCATTATTCTTGTCTTAATAAAATCTAAAGGCGTTGTTATGGCTGCTGCAACACCACCTGCACCAGAACCGCATATTGCACCTTTCCATGGTAACATGATTTCATTATTACCATTATTAATATCATATTCATTCCAACGTTTTTTTATGAACTCATACAAGGGAAATTGAATACAAGTAAATGGTATCTCTCTCATCAGCGTACTCAAATAACCTCTATATAAGTTTCTTCTTATACCTTCGCCATTTTTATTCCGTAAAATACTTTTAAACGTTTTTAAAGAACTTTTATTTCTATTGATTTGTGTCCTTTGTTTGACGACCTCTGCAGGTACTCTAAAAGTACACGCCAGTATCTCTCCCATAGATGAGGATATCATATGTACCACTGAATCAATTAATTGTTCCTTACCTTTACTTTTAGAGATATTATTTTGGAGTAATGGTTTTAAATTTTTTTTCATTGAATCGTATGTAACAAAAAATAACGACGCACCAGGTGCCGACGCAATTACAGCTGTACCAATGCCTTTGTATATGTTATGATATCCACCATTTTTAAAAAATCCACCCTTTGCCTGAAGTCTAGTCTTAATTGTATCAATTGGGAAAAAAAATAAATCTGTTGAAGTTCCTGAAATCGCACCTGATATCAACGATAATAGAAAACTATTCATAACTAACCATGTACATCAATAGTATCATCAAAAACGTTTTTATTTTTAAATTCAGATTGTTTACAAATGATTTTTTTCTCAAAAATTTACCAGTACATTCTGCTCAGTTTTAATCAAATCAAAATTAATTCTACCGAAATGTTGTACAGTAACAACTGGAATGATGGATGGATTAGTAAAATATTAATTGCTTCTGCTAGCAATAATACTGGTCTAGTTGTGATACATGGCAACCTAAATTAAGTAACATCTGAAGAAGATCCCCCACCCCCCTGAACTAAATTCTGTCTCATGATTCTAATGATACATATAACTTTGTCGTATTGTACGTCATATATCTTGTTTTGACTTCAATATAAATTATCCGTTAGGTTTACTCCTTCGAAAAATAAGCACCTTTATACATATCGAAGAAAATGCCTATAATTTAATAATACTCAGTATTTTACATCTGTTCTATGTCCCAAATATATCAAGACTTACACATTTGAATAAGTCATTAAATTTCTCTGCCCTACTACTAGAACAGCTTTAATTTAAACAACGCTAAAAAATCCTTTGGTAAGTACTTAAATTATAGAAGTTATAAAAAACATCAAATGAAAATAAATAACCGCCAACCATTACAATTAAAGGTAAATAGTACATACATATGAAATTTTTTAATAAACATATCACTGCATTGTCTTTATTTTATATATTTGGTTATTCACTTGGTGATGCACCATATGAAGTAAATTGTCCTCACTATAATTTGATTAGAGAAAGTACGGGAAACCTTTGTGTAGAAGAAGATAATTATCTCAACAATAGAGCTAATTTTACAGCTAACAAAATTATGCATTACCTAGAGCAATTTGAAACAAATGAATTAATTTGGAATATGGAACTTTTGGATAGCATATTAAATAATCCTCCACACTGGGGGTTAGCTATTTCAGGTGGTGGTTACAGATCCATGTTAATTGCTAGTGGAATATTAAAACATATGGATAATATTTCCTTATTTGAATGTTTAACATACGTAAGTGGACTATCTGGTGGAAGTTGGGTTTTGTTAGATTTAGCGTTACATGATTTTGAACCTAGAGAATTACTTAAAAATTGGGATTTAAGTACAGGTTTATTAGAAGGTGTACCTGAATTTGATTTTAAAAGTGTAGATCTCGTTTCAGGTATGGGAGAATTGAACGTAACAGATTTAAGGAAAAAAAATTCTTTTGATGAAGACAACAATACAGGCCAAACGAAAATATTCAGACGTGAATTGGACTCAATATTGATTCAATACAAAAACACGCTCACCAAAAGAAATGTTAATGATTGGTATACTAGAATCAAAAATATATTACTTCCCCAAAAACAAGCCAGTTTTGACTCAATTCATTCATCAATTGACAATTTAAAATTATTTAAAGATATCTTGGGAATTTATAGTAATCTTCATTTAGAGGTTAAATTAAAGAAAATGAAAGGCTTTTCTTTATCATTTACTGATTATTGGGGCAAAGCTCTTCTAAACAGATTGAAAAACTACCATTTATTTAAAACCGATAACTCTTCCTTTTATAGTCTAGTCAGAAAGACATCAAAATTTAAAAAAAGTGAAGCTCCTCTATTAATATTTGTTGCCAATTGTAAAAATGATCACTTAAAAAATTTCATATTTGAATTCACTCCTTTTGAATTTGGTTCATGGGAACCCACAGCAAAAATTTTTATAAACTTAAAATATTTAGGATCTAAACTAATAAACGGCATAGCTAAGAGTTGTTATCACGGCTTTGATGATATCGGATTCATCGCGGCAACATCCTCATCAATATTCAATAATGCTCTTTTATATTTTTGGAGAGAAGTTTCTCAATCATCTAAGGAAGTAATTCATACAATGAAGATATTAGTGGGTATATTCGGTCTCTCTAATTCCTTTGAAAACCATTTATTTCTTGATGATATAAATAGAAATAATATGATTGAAACTGACTATGCTATTTATAAACCAAATCCGTTCTTTCAATATAAAAATGAGAAATTAACAAATTCAATCACCAATGATGAGTTTTTGTATCTTGTAGACGGTGGTGAAGATGGTGAAAATATTCCTCTAAGGACATTATTAATACCAGAAAGGAAACTAGAATGTATATTTGTCATTGATTCAAGTTCCGATGTTGAAAACTTTACCAATGGTACCAAATTAGAGTATATCTTAAAATTTGCTGAAAGATATGGTATCCATTACTTTGAATCTAATAGTAGTTTTTCTATAGTTGAAAATCTAGCTAATGAGCCTAAAATATTAGGCTGCAATTTAAAGGCTAACACAGAGGGGTACATTCCACCGATCTTAATTTATATGGCAAACACAAAACATAACTTTGCTTCAAACACTTCTACTTTTAAATTAACTTATAATGACACCGAGGTGAACAATATGCTAGATATTGGTAAAATGATCTTTACAGCCAATAATAATACTGAATATGAAGAATGTTTACCTTGTTTTCTAATGAAAAGGAGAATTGATTCTGTTGAATTAGTCAATAAGCCAAATAATACAAATCTTAAAATTTGTTTAGATTGTTACGCTAAATATTGTTTAAATTAAATTTTAAATATATAATAAATAGCCCTCTTATATAAATATGTACTGCAAAAGAGCAAAAAAGAAAGGAATAATGATATCTAATAATATCTAATATGCGACAAAATACAAACTTTTCAAAATTTTATAAATATTTGCCTCAACAATGAGAATTAAATAGCTGAATGAATCATTCTATTTATTTTAATATTTATTTATTTATTTTTTAAGTCTAGATTTTGACTTTGAATTTTATTTAAGACCTTTTCTAAATCATCATTTTCAACAACATCTGAGTTAATACTATGAATATTAATACCACGTTTCTCTAGAATTGACCAATCCATTTGAATATCACCTTTTTCTAAATAAATGATATCAGTTATAAAATCGTTCCATGGAATGTTTATTAAATTATCAATTGGTAATTTTTTAGATTCTCTGTAATCAGCGATACTTTTAATCATCGAATTAATTATAAATCTAATATAATTAATAGCATCTAAACCATAAGTTTCTCTATCATATTTATTATTTATAATTAAAACTTTAGATATATTTTTAGTTTCCCAAATAGTATTAGCGATATTACCTAAAATTAATATTGGCATTAAACTTGTCATTAATGAACCAATGGATAATAATAAAACATCACAATTTTTAATTTTTTTAATTGCTCTTAAATTACCAGTTGGTTTAATTTCTTCACCATATGGATTAATATATAAAATTCTTTCAATCGGTGCAGGTAGCATTTGGTCCATATCTTGTTTATCAAAATGTAATTGTGAATTCCTTAATTCAGGCAAAATATATCTTGGATTTGCTAATTCATCACCTTCATCATCATCAAAATTATTTTCTAAATTATTACTATTTGCAGAATTACAATTTAAAATTAAATTATTTAAATTTAGATTTAAATTATTATTATTATTATTATGATTTGATAATGCAAAATCTCTTGAATTTCTTGATGCGGCTCTATTAATTGATGGTTTTGATGGATGTGAAATTTGTGATTGACCAGTAATAATATCACCATTGGTTAATAAAGCCGATATATGATGTGTATGACTTGTATTAATACATGGCATAATATTAACATTTGAATTACAATGACCTAATCTTAACATTAATTCAATTGATGCATCTAAATTACCTAAAAATAAACGTGCACCAGTTAAGAATAAATTACCAATTGATGCCTTTTCGAATTTAAAATTATTTGATATGTTTCTATTTCTTTTCAATAATTCTGATTGAATATGAATCAAAAATGGTCTAATTAATTCCTTTAATGAAATTGGTACTGTTAACCAAATTTTATGTGAACCTTCAATAAATTCATTCCATTCTAATTTTGCATCAATTTTATTATCAGGTAATCTATAACTAAAAATATTAATTAATTGATTATCTTGTAATAATCTTACAATACGTGATCTAATATCACCAATAGCGGGACCACCTAATACTCTTAAAATTTCACTTGTTGAGCCACCATTATCAGAAATTGGTAATACAAATGTTAATTCTTTATTTTTTTGAGCAGATAAATTATAAAGACTTGTGACAATATTATTTGTGGCTGTACCACCAGAGAATACAACTAAATTCATTTTAATTCCTGTTTTTTTTGCTTATAGTAAGTAAAATACTTGTTTATTTTAACCCTTAAAATTTAGATTTAATTTCATATTTTCGAAAAAGTGCAAAAAAAAACATGAGATGATATAATGTACATCATTTTTATATTTTTAATTCTATGGAAAAAAATTTGTTATTATCGACACATTGTACATTTGTCATTAACTAAATTGATTTTTAGAAAATCATATTATATCCCGGTTATCATAATAACGTTTTTGTTAATTGACACGTCAATTTAAATTCAAATTGAAATTACATTCGTTAACTCTTGAAAATGCGGCGTTTTCATCAAAAAAATACCGAATAACAGAGTGTCCAAAAGTACAAGAAACAAAAGAAATTTCAAGAGTGTGATTATATCTATTATTGCATCAATTCCATTTGAATGTTAATGGTAAAAGTACTGGTAAAAGTACTGATAAAAACAATAACAATATTTCAATTATTCCAAAAATACGAAAAAAGAAAGAAAACACGAACGGATTTAATGGACGGACAACGAATTTAGAATTTTTTCCTATTTGAATTAAATCCGTTTTGAATCTCGAATTTCTTTTTGGTTTTTCGAAGATAATAAAAAATTTTTTAGAAATTAAATTTAAATTAAATTTAAATCAAATTCTGTTATAATTGATTAAACAAGATAGATTAAAAAATAATTTATATTCAATTAAAAATGGTTAAAGCTGTTATTTTTAGTGATTTCGACGGTACTATCACTTTACAAGATTCTAATGATCATATTAGTGACACTTTTGGTTTACCAAAAGCTGATAGATTAAAACTTTTTGAAGGTGTTATTGATGGTACCACTTCATTTAGAGAATGTTTCACTAAAATGATTGATTCCATCAAGACTCCATTAGATCATAATTTAAAAGTATTAGAAGAAACTATTGAATTAGATCCTGGTTTTAAAAAAACTTTTGATTGGGCACAAGAAAATAATGTACCATTAATTGTTGTCTCTAGTGGAATGCAACCAATTATTAAACATCTTTTAACTAAATTATTAGGTAAAGAAAATATTGATAAAATTGATATTATGGCCAATGACGTCATCACTGACGATAAAGGTATGATGACAGTAACTTATAGAGATGATACACCATTTGGTCATGATAAATCACAATCAATTGATCATTATAAGGAAAAATTTGAATCAAATTTGAAAAATGATGAAAAGAGACCAATTTATTTTTATTGTGGTGATGGTATCTCTGACTTATCTGCCGCTAAAGAATGTGATTTACTTTTCGCTAAGAGAGGTAAAGATTTAATTACTTTCTGTAAGAGAGAAAATGTTCCATATCATGAATTCGATTCATTCGATGATATCTTAGCCTCCATGAAAAAAGTTGTCAATGATGAAATCTCTATTGCTGATTTAATGGAAAATTAATTTCCTTATGCAATACAAATTAACGTTTTTATATTTTTCTATATCTTCGATTTTTCTCTTATTTATACAATTTTTTAATTAATTATATTATTATACATTTATTATACAATTTTCTTAAAGGTAAATGGGAAAAAAAAATTAAAAAGACAATACAGAATTATTTACTACTAACAAATTTATACAATCTGTCCATTTCATAAACCCAAACAAAGAAAACTACATTATCTTTTTATAAACTTTAAAGAAATGTTTAACAAAATAAATGTTACAAATCCAATTGTAGAAATGGATGGTGATGAAATGGCACATATTATATGGGTACTAATTAAAGAGCATCTAATCTTCCCTTATTTAAATCTTCCAATCAAATATTTTGATTTGTCAATTCAAAACAGAGACTTAACCAATGATCAAATTACAATAGAATCTGCTAAGGAAACAATTAAATGTGGGGTGGCTATAAAATGTGCTACCATTACACCTGATTTAAATCGTGTTAAAGAATTTAATTTAAAGAAAATGTGGAGATCTCCAAATGCAACAATTAGAGAAATAATTGGTGGTACAATCTTTAGAGAACCAATTGTAATACCGAGTATACCAACACTTATATCAAATTGGAAAAAACCAATTATAATTGGTAGACATGGT
>JAJLYE010000280.1:12044-23434 GCA_030571715.1 Grigorovia jiainica (nom. inval.)
TGCAATTCGAATTAACGTTTTTATATTTTTCTATATCTTCGATTTTTATCTTATTTATACAATTTTTTAATTAATTATATTATTATACATTTATTATACAATTTTCTTAAAGGTAAATGGAAAAAAAAAAATTAAAAAGGCAATACAGAATTATTTACTACTAACAAATTTATACAATTTGTCCATTTCATAAACCCAAACAAAGAAAACTACATTATCTTTTTATAAACTTTAAAGAAATGTTTAACAAAATAAATGTTACAAATCCAATTGTAGAAATGGATGGTGATGAAATGGCACATATTATATGGGTACTAATTAAAGAACATCTAATTTTCCCTTATTTAAATCTTCCAATCAAATATTTTGATTTGTCAATTCAAAACAGAGACTTAACCAATGATCAAATTACAATAGAATCTGCTAAGGAAACTGTCAAAACAACGAGCAGTGGGACCTGAATATACAAAAAATCATATATTAGAGATGGAATATAACTTATGGTCCATATTGTGGATCCATAAATCCTCCTCGAGTATATAAAGTATAAACAAATATACAAAAGTTATAAATACCGGAAAAATATTATATATAAATTATTTTTATTACAATACCGTATTATATGATATGACATATATGGTCATAAAGTCTGAACCACAGAAACAATTAAATGTGGGGTGGCTATAAAATGTGCTACCATTACACCTGATTTAAATCGTGTTAAAGAATTTAATTTAAAGAAAATGTGGAGATCTCCAAATGCAACAATTAGAGAAATAATTGGTGGTACAATCTTTAGAGAACCAATTGTAATACCGAGTATACCAACACTTATATCAAATTGGAAAAAACCAATTATAATTGGTAGACATGGTTTTGGTGATCAATATCAAGCCATTGATTTAAAAATTAAGGGTAACAAGAATTTAAAATTAGAAATAAGCAATAATAATGTTAATAATAACAAAACAACAACAAAAATCGATGTTATAAATTTCCCAGAAAAGGGTGGTGTTGCACTAGTTATGTATAATCTAACC
The DNA here is from genome assembly GCA_030571715.1 of Grigorovia jiainica (nom. inval.). Classification (NCBI taxonomy): domain Eukaryota; kingdom Fungi; phylum Ascomycota; class Saccharomycetes; order Saccharomycetales; family Saccharomycetaceae; genus Grigorovia; species Grigorovia jiainica (nom. inval.). The sequence goes on from JAJLYE010000280.1 coordinate 13,085, forward strand.
GAATCAATTGAAAATTTTGCTAGATCATGTTTTGAAATGGCTTTGAAGAAGGAAATGCCATTATATTTTGCAACAAAGAATACTGTATTGAAAAATTATGATGGTTCATTTAAAGAAATTTTTGAAACAATTTATCACAATGAATATGAAACAAAATTTATTAATTTAAATTTATTTTATGAACATAGATTAATTGATGACATGGTGTCAAAAATGATTAAATCCAATGGTGGTTTCATTCTGGCATTGAAAAATTATGACGGAGATGTACAAAGTGATATCGTGGCTCAAGGTTTCGGTTCATTAGGTCTAATGACTTCAATTTTAATGACCCCCAATGGCAAAATTGTAGAATCTGAAGCAGCACATGGTACTATAACTAGACATTATAGAAAATATCAAAATGGCGAAGCAACTTCTACTAATTCAATCGCATCAATTTTTACTTGGACAAGAGGTTTAATTTATAGAGGTAGTCTTGATAATAATCTTCCTTTAATTAGATTTGCAGAAATCTTGGAAAAATCCACAATTGACACTGTACAAATTGATAATATAATGACAAAAGATTTATCTTTATTATTAGGGAAAAGTGATAACAACTCATACGTCACAACGGAACAATTCATTACATCTGTTAAAGGCAGATTGAACAAGATCTTGAAAATAAAAGATAACTGCAAATTGTAGTAATCTCGTTCTTTCCAAAATACAGTTTTTTCATTTAAAATATTAAATTATTAAATTATTAAATTATTAGTTTACTCTATATGGTTAAATATTAAATTGAAATATATATATATAATAATAATATGCATTTAAGAATATGTTTAAAAACATTAAATGAAATCGTTAATCTTGTAATTAATACATTTCAACGTTAAATTCTAAAATCAAATTTAGAAATTTTGGTCAATAGCTGCTTTTTGAGCATCATTTAATGTTATTGGGAAATCAATCTTATAACGGATAACTAAATCACCTCTATTAGATGGTGTTTTAGGTAATGGCATACCTTGACCTGGATATACAGAAGTTTCAGTAGGTTGAATTGGTGAACTTCTGGAAAGTGGAATACTTCTACCATCAATAGTTTGTATAGTTTTCGAAAATCCCAAAAGTGATTCCTTAAATGTTAAATGCACTTGATATTCTAAATTGTCACCATCTCTCTTATATAATGGATGTGGTTTTTCTTGTAAAATAAATTGTAAAGTCTTTCTACCACCAGTAGCTGGATTATAATCACCATGATTCTTATAAGTGATTTTAGTACCGGCCTTCCAACCAGGTTTTAGTTGAATATCAATCTGTGTCTTTTCTGGAACACCTCTTGGTCCCTTTCTACCAATTTTAAATGATTTTTTCTTACCACTATATAAATCTTCTAAGGAGACAGGTAAATTAACTTGAACAACTTCTTCCTCTTGTTGTGGTGAAGCTGATCTAAATCCACCTGGCATACCACCCATACCACCTGGCATGCCACCCATACCACCATGCATACCGCCTGGCATACCACCCATACCACCTGGCATGCCACCCATACCACCATGCATACCGCCTGGCATACCACCCATACCACCAGGCATACCATCAAAAGAGAATGAAGCACCTGGATGACCACCAGCAGAACTTTGGAAATTAAAAGCACCAGCATCACCAAATGGTGAACCACCAGCACCTGCACCTGCACCGAAAAATTGTGAAAAAATGTTAAATGCATCTTCATTTGAGAAATTACCACCAAAACTACCACCTGGACCACCAGCACCACCAAATTGTGGACCACCAGATCTGGCGGCTTCTAACCCATATTGATCATAAACAGCTTTCTTATTTGAATCACTCAATATTTCAAAAGCTTCAGAAATTTCTTTAAATTTTTCAGTATCACCAGTTGGTTTATCTGGGTGATATTTTAAAGCAGATTTTCTATAACCTTTTTTAATTTCTTGTTCCGAAGCTGATGGCGAAACACCTAATAAGTCATAAAGCTTTGTCTCTTTCACCATTGTGATATATTATTTTATTATCTTTACTTTTTTTTATTATTTATTGTGTATCTATTTCTTTTCGTTTAAGAAATTCGATTTTTATTGATTGAATTATTGATTCGATGTTAAATAGCCTAAATTGTAAAAAGACATATTGAATACAAAAAATAAATTTAAAATATTACAATTTAAATGTTATTTAAATATGAACCCAAATATTGTTTACCAATTGGCAAAAAAATAAATTGTCAACTAAATTACTTCATTTACCCAAAGCGGAAATTCTAGAATATTCTAGAAGTACATGTGACTTTTCTTCTTTTTGTGTCATTTTTTACAATTTCGAAATTTGAAAATTTAATTATTTAGTATATTTATATCTAGACATTTTTGCAATTGAATGATTAACTTGTAATCATTGGCAAAATCAATCAAAAGTTCTTGTTGCAATTTTAGTAGTCTTTTTAAGGAAGGATAAATAAACTTTCTTATCCAGTGCATTTTTTCCTGTAATTCATTCATGCTCATATATTTATCACATTTGGTTATTTCAAATAAAAATTGATAGTAATTAAAAATATTAGTATCATAAATAAGTTTTCTTTCAGATAACTTATTCAATTTATTAAAAAATATTTGCCTTCTCTCTTCACTAAATAAATATTGATTTATTTTTTTAACCTTTTTATGAATTTGTTGGGAATATTGATTTAAATTATTCATATAGATCGTATAAATTGTTTTTTGTGACCATTTTATAATTTTGAAATATAATTGAATGTTTTGTTGATTATTAATCATTGTGTTTTGAAGATTTTCATACCCCATGGGCACTTCAATTTGGAAAAAATTAGATTGAAATAATTGTTTTTTCTTGATTCTTTCATTTGTATAATACAACGAGGTATTTGGTCTAGACTCTGATTTTTCTTTTATTTCCGTTTTCTGTTCATTAAAACAATTTAATTCAAATTTATTTTTCATCTTATCTTGATTAATACGTTTTTCATTAATAAACCCAGTACCATCTGTGACATTAAATCTAACATTACATCTTTCTGGTAGTTGGTAAAAAATGGGTGGATTGAAACTCTTACAGGATTTTGTAAACTTATATATTGCCTTATTTAGGTTACCTTCTTTGCTCCCATAAATTAAAGTAACTGAATTCTCATTGTATTTACCATATGTAGTTTGTTGAAATTCTTTTTGCGTTTTAATCGAATCATAGTCGAGATTTGTCTTCATAGTATTTTTAGTAGTTATTTCTTCTAACATTTTACATGAAGGATTTTCTTGACCAGTGTGTGGATTTGAATATTTTTCATCAATTACTCCTTTTTTGTTTATTTGGATAATGCCATTTAGGTCGGTATTTTCAAAACTATTGAATCTGGAACACTTTTGGAACACCATTTTGTTTTTTAATTCTGCATTACAACCTTTCAATTTATTTTGTGAACCACTTCCACGTACCTTAGAGAAATATTTTTTTGATAGCAAAGTTTGCGTTTCATTATTAAAGTCTTGGTTATTTATATCCTTTAACTTAATTTCTGGTTCTGTAATTAGCATGTTGTTACTAAATCTTACTGTTTTCTGTTTTTGTAATTCTTTCTTACACATCTTATTTCTGTTCAAAAAGATTTCTGTTTGTGTCATAAGTAATAGTGGTATACATTAATTATAAAAAAAAAGAAAAGTAATTGTTCTATTTATCTTTTTAATATATTCATGAGTTCGACAGATTGAGCATCACTTTAACCGCAATTTTTCCATTATAAGATTTCACTTCCACTACTTGTTCGTAAATGCAATTGACAAGAGCATATTCCCATGCGACAGATTATATAACAATTTTAAAAAGTATGAAGCAAGCAATTTTTGTTCCAAATATAGCTTTAAGCATAAAAAGTTTATATACCACAATGTCGTTTTCTTAACCCCTACATTTTCCTTTGGAAATGATTATTGTCATTCTCTATGTTTTCGGTATTGTAAAACCAAATTGTTCATTTCAAATTAATACTGCTAGCTCTTTATATAAAAAATTCAGCAACCATATTTATGTAACTCCTAGAGTATTCACTACAGACAGTCCCACTTTTACTGTCATACCTTATATACGAAGTACATCGTGTACTCTACCTACAATGATTATATTCCAAAATTGCCTTAATCGGGTAATCAACTGAAATTAAATATTTGAATTTTAAATAAATTTAAAGTTAAATCTAAAATTATTATTGTGTAACATAACAATACACGACGCGATTTAAGTTAATTTAGTTAGTAATGTCTGTACTATTAGTCTCAGCGGGATATGATCACACAATTAGATTTTGGGAAGCATTGACAGGGGTTTGTTCAAGAACAATTCAACATTCTGATTCACAAGTTAATAGATTAGAGATTACTAATGATAAGAAATTGCTAGCTGCAGCTGGTCATCAAAATGTCAGATTATATGATATCAGGACAACAAATTCTAACCCTGTAGCATCTTTTGAAGGTCATAAGGGTAATGTTACTTCTGTTTCTTTTCAACAAGACAATAAATGGATGGTTACATCAAGCGAAGATGGTACTATCAAAGTTTGGGATGTTAGATCACCTTCAGTACCACGAAACTATAAACATAACGCACCAGTAAATGAAGTTGTTATACATCCAAATCAAGGTGAGTTGATTTCGTGTGATAGAGATGGTAATATTAGAATTTGGGATTTAGGTGAAAATCAGTGTACACATCAATTAACTCCAGAAAATGACACATCATTACAATCATTATCTGTAGCTAGCGATGGCTCAATTCTAGTAGCAGCAAATAGTAAAGGTAACTGTTTTGTTTGGGAAATGCCAAATCATACAGATGCTTCAAATTTGAAACCAATTACTAAATTTAGGGCGCACAATGATTATATCACACGAATCTTATTATCATCAGATGCTAAACATCTTTCAACTTGCTCTGCTGATCAAACAGCTAGAATTTGGTCAGTTAATGACAATTTTTCGTTAGAATCAACTTTGGATGGTCATCAAAGATGGGTTTGGGATTGTGCTTTTAGTGCAGATAGTGCATATTTAGTTACTGCTTCGAGTGATCATTATGTCAGGTTATGGGACCTTTCGACTAGAGAGATTGTTAGACAATATGGTGGTCATCATAAAGGTGTTGTCTGTGTTGCATTAAATGATGTTTAAAATCGGTAGTACTATAAGTTCTATATACTAATGGCCAAAGAATTTCTGCATTCTTTATTGATTCTTCATTGTTGATAGACATAACTTTTTTTATTACAATATATTATCGTTTTAAAAAAAATCTTCCCTCGGTTCTTGAATGTAAATTTATCCCGATTTGTCCTTTTAGGTTACCTATCAGCCTCATTGGTTCTTCCTCAAAAAATAGACCAAATGATCAAATGCCGTTTAACACTATTTTAGCACCTTATCGGTTTTATTATCCCCATATTCCAAACAATAAAATCTTCAAAATTCAACCCCTTATTTAAATGCAATTAAAGATGCTTAAGGAATGACATATATCGCTAAATGAATTTGTGTGTTGTATCAGTAAAATAAATTGTACTAGACCTACATGATTAAATATATGTTTATGTTCAGTTTTTATGGAGGAAAAGAAGATCAACTTTAAATAAGAATATATAGAGCAGGTTAAATCAAATACCACCAATGTGGAGAAAAGAAAAAAATATGAAGGGCAAATAAAAAAGGTGAAGCCAGGTACTCGCTATATAAGTTCTGTGCTGTAACGATTAGAACAATCTTTTTAGCATATCTGATTAGATGTGTGTATCATTCTCAGCTGAACCGTTATATATTCTTTTTAACATGCTCTTGGATCTAAAAAAGACTAATTCATCAAAATTGCTATTATTATTATTTTTATTTATTTATTTATTGAAATAAAAGGAATCTTATAAAGGTAAATAAAGTTACATATAAAGACATGTAAATATATCGTTATTAATATTTAAGTTATTTTTTTTGTTGATTTTGTAAAATATAGAATTTGTAGTTTTGTTATTAATAATAGTTATAATATAATTACATTTTTATTACAATTGAGTATTACGTTGTAAATGAGAATGTTGTTAAAAAACTAAAAATCCTTATTATAACGACTAGTGTTGAGTAGTTTTTTAGTTCATCTTTATTAATTACCAATCGGTAGTTCTAGCTTATCATTTAATGCAGTTATGGATAATATACGTTGCGGGGGGAGATAGAAAAGGTAGAGTGAAAAACAAATAAAGGACTAAAATATTATTTTTGTAAACTTAATATCTTAGTGTTTCCCTAATCCCTTCAATTTAAGAATTCTAAAATTTGTTGCGTAATATTGTATAATTCCACACTTGCATCTTCACCATTATCAGATGATTTATTATTGTCATTTTCATTATTGTTCTCTTCGTTAAGCTTGTTTGGATCTATACCGTTGGTCTTTAATCTATCATAGGTTATAGTAAACATTTTCTTGACTCCTGATATCAGTTCATCGTCCTTACAAATTAGTTCTGATATCTTGCTATTGTGACTTTCTAATAACTGTAAAATCGTCCATAATGCAATATGTTCAAATGTAGCATAATCGCTTTGTAAAAATCTAATCAAGAAACCTCTAATACCATTATTAGGTTCATTCCAACATTCGATGATCTTATTGTAGTTATTAATTCTAGAACATAAATTAGCCAATGCAGCAGCAGAATTACCAGAAACCTCTTGATTTTGTGATAGAGTCATTGGAATTAAAGCATTTAAAATATTGGCATTTAATAAGTCCAATTTGGAAACATCTGCTAATGCCAAGATAGCAAAACAAGCCGAAATTTCGCTTTGTACACTAATTGGTGAGTTGACAGCCAATTCTTTACATTTTTCAATAGCACCACTTTCAAAAAATTCTTTACGATTCTTTTCAGATGATGCAGCCAAATTTCTTAGAGTTGAGACAGCGTGGCATTGAATTTCTTCTGAATCTTTATAATCTAGTAACTTAACTAATGGTTTTAAAAATCCAGCATCGACAATTAACCCTTCATTTAATGGATGAATTGAAATATTTCTAATACAGGCAACACTGGCCAATAATAATGGGATTGAATCACTTTTAATTAATTTGACTAAATGTGGCAAACCACCAGCTCTAACAATTTCTAATTGGTAAGATGTATCAGATGCTAAATTCCTCAATGCTAAGGTAGCTTGGCATTTGACTCTTGATGATGGAGAATCCATTAAACTAACTAATTTAGAGACTAATCTTGGTTCAGTTTGTGATAATTTTTGTCTATTAATTTCATCCACAGCAATATTAGACAATGCAGTGGTACAATAATATTGAACGTCTGGATCAGAAGACGATAATAACGAAACAAGAACTGGTACGGCACCAGCATTGACTAATTCTTTTCTATTTCCTTCAGAATGTGTCATATTTAATAAAGCACCTGTAGCATTTCTTTGTACTCTAATGTGCTTGGATTTTGCTAATTTAGTTAATGGCACTAAGGCGCCAGAAGTGGCAATTTTATGTTTATTATCATCCCTAGTGGCCAAATTTGTAATACAACCTACTGCATTACATTGAACTTCAACATTATCACCCAGCATTTGTGTAATTAATGGCTCTAAACCACCCATTTCTACAATTAATAATTTATTCTCATTATTAACAGCAAGATTACCTAATGCAGCGCATGCGGCAACTTGAATTTGTGAGTCAGTACTTTGTAAAAGAATTAAGATTGGTTCTAAAACGTCTCTATTGACTTGTCTGACATATTTTTCAGTAATTTCGGCAAACGCTAAAGCTGCACTTCTTTGTAAATTCAAATTATCTGAATATACTAATGTAGTTAACGCCTTCAATGGCCCGCCTGAATAAAAATCTAAGTTATCCTTATCTTCCAAATAACCTAAAAGGGAGGTAACAGCTTCTCTTTCATTATCAGCAATAGGTAATATACTAATATCATCAGAATTACCATTGTTGTTATTTGTACCATAATTATTATGGTTACTGTTTTCTAAAAGGTCACCATTTTGAATGGATGGTTTCTTAAGGCAACTGCAGCATGACCCCATTTTTAACTGTTATTGACAAATCTAATTAAAACAGATATTATATTATTGATACAGAAAAAGTTTTGTTAAATAACTCGAGTTAATTTACGTCAAAAATTTTTTTCCTTAAATTGAATAAGTGTTTATCTCACTATATCTGAAGACAAAGAGCAAAATAAACTAGTTCAATGGTATTAAATATTAAATAAATCAATGATCACTCAATATATTTTGGGAGAGAGACAATTAAAGGTTTATTTTATGTCCTTTTCTGTAAGTAAAACACAAACTAAGATATTGTTTATAATGAAATAAACGTTATCAAATTTTTTTTTTCCTTTTTAAAAACACGCAGTTTTTATTTTTCGTCGCCAGCAAAAAAAAAGTTTATTTACATTTTCATTTATGTGGTTGCTATATGAATCTTATGGACTTATATATTGTATTTACATCAAAACCTTCTTAATTCTAATAAAAAAATAAAAAATATCAAGGATATTTCTCATACATAATTTATTTATATTACATACATATCGATAATTCAGTTTATCATGCTCCTTTATTTACAATTTTAGAGTTGGTATACATCGATTTTTTTCCCCTTACACATTTCAAAGCTGTTATTATTATGACTTCTTTAATATCAAGTTCATTGTACATTATTTCTTGAACCACAAGCAAAATTATAAAGCAGGAGGCTTCTGTAATTTTTACTATTAATATATTATGCAACAACTTCACGAACAGCTGATTATATCGTTAAATTTATAGTGCCACCAGTAGTAAAAGTATCTACATTATAAAACTTACGTAATGATGACTTTTGTGAATAGATTAATCTTGGTATACCACAATCAATCATTATAATATTTTCTTCATTATTATGATTATTGTGATTAATAACGTCTCTTAACGTATTTAATGAAATTAAGGGCCATGAGTATGAACATAAGATATAATGAACCTTTTCAATAGCTACTTCAAAATTTTGTAAACCCGATCCACTATCGTAACCAGCTGGCATATCAATAGAACAGATCTTAGCATTACTAGTATGTATAGTTTCATTACACCATTCAATCATTTCCATAATTCTATCTTGATTATTATAAAAATCAATCAAATTACAGTCAAACCCTTGCATAGCGTCAATAATTAATTCAACTGGGCTATTCAACTTTTTTAAATGATTCTTCAATTGTGTTAAATTATTAGCAATCTTACCACCACAAGCTTTATATATCTCAATATTTTCATATAAGGATTCATTAAATTCTTCATTATTATTGTCATTATTATTATCAGTACCATTGTCATCATTTAATTGTGAAGTAAAAAGTGTTAATACACGAACTTGTTGACAAAGATATTTACCTAAAATCAATGCTTTATTACCCGATCTATTGGAATCGGAAGCTAAGATAACAACTAATGGTTCGGGGTTTGAATTATCAAAAGTTAATCTTGAAGAGCCACCCAGTTTTTGTCTTATATAATAAGAGGCATTAATGGCGAAAATATTATTTAGTGTTTCAATAGATATGCCACAATTTTCTTGCGATAATCTTTCAATTTCTAATAACTGAACTGGTGTAGCCATTGGTATGTGTTTTTTAGTCTTAGAATTGACAATAGTTGGATTAAATGAAACTGATCCTGATCTGGAACCATTTTTATTACTTTGATTTATAATCATAGATTGTAGTTTAGATAGAATTTCCTCTTCGTTATTTTTCTTTGCATTTTTATTATTGGAATCATCATTTCTATTATTATTATTATTTACGGCAGAGTGTAATAAATGGGTAATATTAATAGATTTAGTAATTGGTAAATAATTTGAACCATCGGAATTATAATTGACCTCAGATTCAGCACTTTCAAATTCATCTTCTCCGCTACTTTCACTGTTACTATCAATAATGGCATTTGTATTAAACTTTGTGTTATCGGCATTGTTATTGTCCTTATTGATTGTGTGCCATGAATCATTTTTGGCATTAGGAATAACCATTTCATCAATTTCATAATTATCGTTGTTTTCGGATTTCTTTTTATTGTGGTAAACCAGTCTTTTTGATGGATCAATTTCATCTTGTTCTTTCAATTGGGCAAAAATATCTTTTTTATTAAACATTGATAAATTATGTTCAAAATCAAAATCGTCTTGTTCTTTAATTTTCTTGACATCATCATCTTGCCAATCAATGCCATTACTATTGTTATTGTTTTTATTGTTATTATTATTTTTGTT
>JAJLYE010000281.1:1414-22940 GCA_030571715.1 Grigorovia jiainica (nom. inval.)
ATTTCTCGACAAAGAAAAATTAAAAGTAGGAAAAATGGAATAAAGTTATTCCGGGAATTCCACGGGAAATACCGAGATTCCGGAATGAATAAATATTGTATAATTTGTTTAACGAAGTTAATAAAAATTACTACAATTTTAAATTTGCACTAGAAAAAAAAAAAACTCAAAATCAAATAAACAAAATTTAAAAAAAAAAATCAATTTTACAAGAAAATTAATAATTTATTGGCTTATTAATTCATATTCAAAACCATAAATAAACATGTGTTACTGCGTTTGTTGTTCAGTGTCAGATCTTATATTATATATCGTTGCCCTAATTTTCCCACCTGTGGCAGTTTTACTAAGATCAGGTTTCTTATCCACTGATTTATTATTAAATATTGTTTTAACATTATTAGGTTTTTTCCCTGGTTTAATTCATGCAATTTATTATATTACTATGACAAGCCCTTATAGAGGTAATGTTACTATTTATGAACAAAGATGGATTGATTCAGAAGGTAATACTATCCAAAGAAGAGTTTATGGTTCAGCTGATGAAATGAGGGTGCCATTAATTAATAATAATAATAATAATACTAATAGTAGTCAATCACACCAGGATAATTCTAATTCAAATTTGACAGTTACTGAAGCATTAAATAATCAAAAAAATCATAAAGATACAAGTAAATTATTAGCTGGTGCACAAAATATTCCCCCATCACCACCACCATATAGCGAATAATTAAATTAATGAATGATAATTAAATTTGAAAAAAAAAATATTTTATTATATTCCATTTTACATATTTTAAGTAAGTTTTAACTTATTTTATATCATATACTCTTCCCATAGTTATCAATATATATTTTAAATATACTAAAAGACCCAAACCCAAACCAAAATTATATAATTATATAAATTAAAATTATTGTGATTGTGATTTATTATCATATTTACTAAATTGATAAACCCAATACTACATAAAATATGCGCTTTATATTTTTTAATTAATTGCTGTAAGAATGAATAAAATTCAAATGAAATATGATCAGTTCATTTCTGTATTGGTGATAATGGTGAATAAGTCTGGGCTAAGATATCATTATCTTGACTGAATTTAACAGTATTTTGGTGATTCATTTTGTAAGAAACAATTAGATTTAAATTGATTTACTTGTTATTTAATTTTACACTATTTTGAATTTTCCTCCATTGTGATGAAGGGACAATGTAGAATATATAAATTAACATATTTTAAATCACAAAAATTTCCACTCTTTGTTTATTTGTTGTACTAGTCCTTCCAAGAAAGTTCCTGGTCTATCTGAATGTTATCATTGTTGTTTTACGTGTCTATTGTCTTTTATGCGCAGATAAAATTGAGATCTCCCTTAATTAAAAAAAAACCGAAAACGGTAAAAAAAAGTGATTTTAAATTTCCGTTAAAAAATCTCGAGAAGTAACTTCACAAAAACAAACAAAACAAACAAAAGAACTCAATAAACACATCGCAATGACATTAGCTCACGACGCTCAATGTATCTTCTGTAAGATCATCAAAGGTATGTACCCTTCCCAACCACACAAATCTACAAAATAAAATCCAAAATTTTCAATAAACCTATTACTAACAATAAAACCGATATTAATATTAACAACAACGAATAATAATATCTATACAAAATAATAATAACCACAGGTGAAATACCATCATTTAAATTAATTGAAACTGAAACCACTTTTTCATTTATGGATATCCAACCCACATCTAAGGGTCACATTTTAGTGATCCCGAAATATCATGGTGCCAAATTACATAATATTCCAGATGAATATTTAATTGATATTTTACCCATCACTAAAAAATTAATTAAATTATTAGAATTGGATGTTGATGATGATGTGAATGGTGATGTTGCTGGTTATAATTTATTACAAAATAATGGTAAGATTGCACATCAGGAAGTTCCACATGTTCATTTCCATTTAATTCCTAAACGTGATAAAGTTAGTGGGTTGATTGTTGGATGGCCAGCTGAGGAGACAAATTTTGAAAAATTGGGTAAGTTTCATGAAGAATTATTGGCTAAATTGAATGGAACCGCTTAGATTATATGAAGATTTTTATGTATCTATATATAAGAATGAAATTTAAAGATTATATTTTTTATTATATATTTTAATTATTTCAATATTTGTAAAATTCATTGTGTGTAATAAGATATATATTTAAATTGAGAATATGTATTGTTTTAATAAGATATATAAAATTTTTAAATATTTTTTTAAAAAAAAAAAATAATAATAAAATAATATATGATAAAAAATTTGAAGAATATAATATTGTATGGTAAATTTTAATTTTCTTTGTTTGATTTGGGAGTAATATTGATACAAAAAGAAAAAATAAATATAGTATTAGTAGTAAATTTGTAAATTAATGTAAAATTTTTTTATTGAAAAAATTGAATAAGTATGGTTTTTTTCTCTTTATATTTTGTTTATTGTTATTGTTATTGTTATTATTGTTATTGTCATTATTAATATTTTCTGAATCAGTTAATGGAAAATTATAAGGATTATTATTAATAATTTTAATATTATTTTTATATGTATTTGAATGAATTTTTTCTAAGGGAGTCAAATATGGATTTTCTAAATGATACTGTATTTGTTTATTGATATTATTTAAATTATTAGTTGGTGAATTATAATAAAGTTTATTTTTCAAAGGAGAATCATCAATTGTTGAAATTGTATTTGAAGAAGTTAATGATGGTATAGACATATTTGAATGTGATCTGATATGAAATTTTTTTGGTGATTCCAGTAGATGGTTGCTGTTGCTGTTATTGCTGTTATTGTTGTTACTGCTATTGTTGTTGCCGTTATTAATATTAAAATTATTAAAAAATAATCTTTTCTGTGCATTAAAATTTTTTTCTCTTATTACCAAAATTAATGGTTTTAAAGCATTAATTAATTCTATACAATTAAAATTTAAATTCCAATTTAATAAATTTAAAATTTCGAATTCAATTAAATTAATTTCCATTAAATTTAAAAATCCATTTGTATAATTTGCCCAATGTTTATTTAATGGTGATGAATCATTTAAAGTTTTCCCAGATAGTATTAAACAACCAATAAAGATTCTATGTGAAGTTGTTGATATACCAGTTGTTTTTGTATTGTTGTTGTTGTTGTTGTTGTTGTTGTTGTTATCATATGAATTTGAGAATAAAATTTTTTTCAATCTTAAAATGTAAACTACAGTTGATAATAAAGTTGGTGTTTGAACATTTGATTTATTAATTAAATCAATAATAAATGTTTTCAAAAAAGGTAAATTTGAATTTTTGTTTAAATTTGAATCATTTTTAATATTATCTATGGGTAAAAAATTTTGTGTTGTTTTCACTAAAAAATTTATCATATCCATTGAAATTTTTGAATTATTAATTTGTAATAATATATCATAGTCGTTCCACATTATAAATAGTTTAGTCGATGTAATGAAAGGATGGATGAATGGATGAATGAAAGAATGAAAGTGGATCAAATGAAATAAAATGAGATGAGCACAAAAACAACAACCAAATCAAATCAAAAAAATTGTAAAAAGATGATTTATAGCAATTCAAATACAATAATTTATAATGGAAGAGAATGTTATAACAGTGAAAATTTCACATTGAAACGAACCAACCATTCCAATTATTGAAATTCCAATTATTAAAATTCCCATTATTAAAATTCCTATACAAGTAATTAATCTGAGACACCAATGAAACGACTGAACCACAGAAAACCCCGTAGGAAAAACAACGAGATCTACGCGTTTCGAGAAACGGAAACGGAACGGAAAAACGGAACAGAAAAACGGAACGGCTGTCCCAATCCGGAAACCAAAGCAAAAAGAAATCCCGGATGCCCCGAAACGGCAGTCGCCCGAAACGGCAACCGCCCAGCCCTCCCTTATTTCCTTTTCTGTAACTGGAAAACTCTAACAAATTCGTTTTTGTGCGGGTTATCACTTTTCCTTCTCATTCTGGGATGCGGTTTGTTATTTTCCACTAAGGTTAATTTATCTTTACTTCCACTAGTGTGGTGGTGCATGGTATGTTGTACACTGTGTGGTGTTACACTGTGGTCTGTCTTGATCTTCGCAATAAAGGGTTTGTGTTTGTACGTCTTGATGGTGTTGTTGTTGGTGGTGGTGGTATTGATGGTGTTGTTATTGCTAACTTGGTGTCCACCATTTTGTTTAGATTCATTTAATAAATTCGTGATATTACATTTATTAACAATTTCCTTCTTATTACTATTACTCTTAACATCACCAGCAACTTCTTTAATTATATACAATTTATCCATCGGTATCATATCTTTCTTCATTATGGGCTCTAATATTCTTAACATCTCTTTATCCTTATCCATTATCTCTTGCTCTTTTTGACGTATATTACTATTTTGTAAATACGTTAAGGAATCATGTAATGTATTCAATATTGTCTCTTTGGCACTATTGATATCTTCTTTATCATGTACTAAATTAATTGTATTAACAATATCTTCCTCTAATTTAATATTTACATTCGGTTTATGTATCTGGTTGGTGGGGTTTGACTGTATTGGTGTTCTCGTATTACTACTATTTATAGAACCACTATTTATTTTATTACTATTTGTTTTATTACTATTACTATTATTATTAATAGGTCTCTTATTAACCCATTTTATTTCATTCGGTGTTATCAAAGGTATATTAGATTCCATTAATTTTACAATATTTGAATATTTGTCTTTATCTTTACTATAGTTATCCTTATCCTTATCCTTATTTATAATTTAACTGTAACTAAACTTTAGTTTTTCGTTTCTATTTGTTTATTTTTTATTTTTCTAATTTTTCGTTTTTAAGCAAAAACAATTCCCTACGCGATTTTACTGTGTGGGTTGTTTAGGGTGGTGGTTTCATGCTTTAATGCATTTTTATATATATTAAACATATATAATAAATATAAATTAACTAAACTGTATTATCCAAATTATCATCATTTTGTCTCTTCGACAACTCATTTATTTTATATTCCAATTTCGCTAATTCCTCCTTATGTCTCTTAATTTCTTCCTTAATATGCAATAATTGTTCCCTCTCTAATTTCCTAATAAACATATTCTCTTTGGCTTTCTCTCTTTCATTTAATTTATTGAATCCAATACCACCACCACTTGCATTATCAAATAAATAATTTTGTGATGTGGTATAACTTAAGTATCTTTTACTTGTACTATTTATATTCTGCGTATTTATTTTGGTGGTTATTGGCGTTACGAGTAGTTGTTCGTATGTCGGTTGTGTGTTTGTTAACCCCTTAATTAATTGTTTGGAACTTCTCTTCAATATTAAATTACTATTCATCTTCCAAATGTTTTTCCTTGCTTGCTTTATTATATTATATTGTATTAATATATTGTATATTTGTGATACGTTACAATTTTTGTATACTTTCTTTATTAAATAATATACTTATATTCAAATCGCTTTTATTAAATTTTTCTTTTTTTACTTTTATTTTAATTTAATTGTGGGGGGTTTTTCATTTTCAATATTAGGGTAATAATTACTCCGAGTTTTTTTACTGCATTAAATTTACTATATAAAAAATATTATATTGAAAAATACTATATTTCATCACCATAACACCATCAAATAATAATAACATACTATTACTATACACTATTCTTTAATTAATACTACATAAAAGACTCTTTATTTAAAGTTTTTCTATTTCTTTAATTTTTTAGTAGCTGGTTCTTCAGATAAATTTAATGGTTCTTCATCAATTTCTGTTGGTCTTGGTTTTAATGCTGGTGTATTAACTTCAATATGATATTGTTTAATAATGGAATCAACATCATCAATACCTAATGGTCTAATATCACCCATTTTTTTAATCTTATTAGTAACTTCTTTAATTTGTGGATCAGTTAATTTTAAATTTAATTGATCAACTCTTGATTTAATGGCATTCCAACCAGTTAATCTATTTGCAAAATTAATATATCTTTTCATACCAAAATCATGTGGATCTAAAATTTCATATGTTGATGGATTGGCTAAAATTGCCTTAGCATGAATACCAGCTTTATGTGTAAATGCACAAAAACCAGTAATTGGATTATTAAATGGTATATTAACCTCTACTGATTCAGCAACAAGATTTTCTAAATCTCTAATTTTATGTAATTTATATTTAGATTTAACATAATCTGGATCAGCAACAATCATACGTGCCATTAATCCACCTAATGGTGTAATACCATTTCTTTCACCAATACCTAAAACTGATGTATCAATTAATTTAGCACCACCTTCTAATGCCGTGTATGCATTTGCAATAGCACAACCTGTATCATTATGGAAATGACATTCAATATCACAACTAACCACAGATTTTAATGTTCTTACTAATTCATAAACTTGTCTTGGATTTGCACACCCGACAGTATCAGCAATACCAATTCTATTAACACCAATCTTAGAGACAGTCTTATAAATATTTAAAAGATCTACTAAATCAGATCTAAATGAATCCTCTGATGAAAATCTAATTTCAATACCTTTCGATTTAACAAATTCAATAACCTCCACAGCACTCTTCGCAATATAATTCATATCTTTACCATGCGAATACTGTCTTAAAAATTTTGAAGTACCAATAACCACATCCACACCATCCACACCAGTCTCCACCGCGACCCTGGCATCATCCATATGACATCTAATATGTGTTAAAATCTTAGCTTTCAAACCTAATTTACAAATTGCTTCACAATCCTTACGAGATTGTTCTGATGCCACGGGAGACGTCAATTCGATATAATCAGCACCAAATTCATCTAATGCCTTTGCAATTTCAATTTTTTTCTCTGTGCTGAAAAATGCATTGGCGAATTGTTCACCTTCTCTTAATGTAGATTCAATTATTTGGAAATTTCTTACGTTGGATAAGAAATCTGATGGGTTGGGGCCGTACGGGTTCACGGTGTGTTTGTTTAAGGTTTCTGTGGCGGTCTTTTCGTCAATTACTTCTTTGGACATTTGAGTTGAGTTGAGTGTTGTTGTTGTTTTTTTGTGAGGGGGAATTGGTTTTATTTTATTTTATTAGGATTTGATAAATTTTTTTCTTCTTATAGAAATTTTCTTATCTTATTCTAATTTGGTTTGTTTTAGATAAAGGTCAAAAAAAAGTAAAAATAATGTTTATTATTGTAATTGATAAAGGAGAAAATTAAAATATTTATATATCTTTCCAAAAAAAAATATTAATACAATATGTATGAGTCAAACTTAACAATTGATTCAATGAGTAATATCTGAGAAAAATAAAAACACCCACTCAACAATAACAGTCAAAAAAAATTCATTTTTATATACAGATGTATAACAATAATCTCACTATATAATTGGTTCAATCACTTGAAAAACTCAATATAATATAATCACACGATAAAAATAACAATCATATGCAAAAAATGAGTAATAAAATATTTCAATATCTTCTATATGACCAGATAACAATACAGTATTAATTTTTCCCTCAAATAACGACGGAATTTGAAAAGTAACAGAATATTATTAACAGATTCACTTTACCATATAAATTTTTGAAAACACAGCAAACTGCACGTTTATTACCGTCATTCAAAATTACACATTGGTGCCATGGTCGATTATCATTGGTGGGACAGAATTTAATTGTTCAAATAAAATGAAAGGCGACAACGTGATCGCCCGCGCCCCTGCGAAATAAGGGGTTGGCCCGGGTTTCCCGATGCGGACGGCGCAGCTCCGGATTACGTAACGCGACACGGCGCTTAGTCATCACCTATACATTTATTTTATTAAATAATTTATTTATATTACTCATATGGTTAACGTGTGTTGTCTCGTTGACAAATTACACACAGCAAAATAATACTATATATATAGTATATTATATACACATATTATAATTTATATATAATTGGATTATGCTAAATATGAATACGATTCACCATCATCACATCTTTGTAAATAACCTTTCTCAATTAAACTATCAATGGCTCTCTTGATCATGGAAACTTTCGCATTAAACCTTTGATGTGATTGTGCAATACATTCATTTACTAACATAGAATGTGGTAATTTTCTCTTAGCTTTCATTATTCTAACAAGACATGCCTCTAAGAAAATTTGTCTTTCTGAAATTAATTCTCTCTCTAATTTCTCATTTTCACTTAAATTTTCATCATTATTATTACCATTAAGATTATTTATTTCACCATTATTACCTTTATTACCATTATTAAGTAATCTTTGTATATTAATATCAGTGGAATTACTCAAGGCATTCAAAATATCATTCTTAACACTACCAGCAAAATTAATATTACTCTTAATAGCTTTATATGGACTGGCAATTTTAAATTCTGTGTCAGGTTTAATTAAATTTTCTAAACCAGGTGGTGTTTGTGTCACTAATTTAAATTTAATAAATGGTACCATTGAAGCGGCAATATTTTGTAATGTTAAATTTGTATTATCTTGAATTTCTTCTAATGTTATAATATTTTTATTATTAAATAATAATAATATTGACATTTGGAATATTGTAACGGTAAATATAAATGGTTCTCTTCCAATTTTACCAATATTAGCACGTAATTCACCACGACATAATGGCCATAACCATTTTAATACTCTACCATTATGTTTATTTATATACATCTCTTCTAATTTTTCATATGATTCAATTAATTCTTGGGGTAAATTAAATTCAATTTCTTGATATGTAAATGGCCACATATTTTCAGCAAGAATAAATGGTTGTAATTCTGGTATATTATTTTTATCATTTCTAACAACTAAATTAAAATCTTCTTCTAATAATTTAGATAATCTAACATCTTGAAACATTTTAGTAATTTTACCCGTATATTCTAAACTATTTTCACTTTGTAATCTTTGAATAATTGATTCTTCATCTTCTGATGATGTTGATGTACCATGAATTAATCTTTTGGCAAATAATCTACGATAATATGATTCAAATGCATCCTTATCTGTTAAAAATTTAAAAATTGTCATAATATCATCAATATTCATATCTTTTGTTATTTCAATCTTGGTAGATTTTTTTAATAATTGATCACTATATTTAGCTAACATTTCTGATGTCTTTGACGTGGCATTTCTTGGTGAACCTTCTGGTAATGCAAATTCATTATTATTAATATATGATTTACAAGCATTATCTAAGGCTTTGGTAAATAATGTATCATTACTAAAACATTCTGTGGTAATATTACGGAAAAGATGATAAACTTCTAATAATTTTTTAATATAATCCTTTGGGGGTAATGAATGTACAGCAGCTAAAGTTATTTTTTTATTATTTGTATTATTATTATTATTATTACCATCACCATTCATAATGGCAGCTTTATGATTAGATAATAATTTTGAAACTTCATTTTCACCTGTATTCTTAACATATTCTTGATAAACTAATGATAATTTAGGTAAAAGTGTAAAATCTCTTTGCATTAAATTATATAATGCTGAAATTTGTTCATTATCTCTAGTGTCTAATAAGGTAATAAATTCATTTTCTAATTTTTCAACATGATTCTTAATTAATACTGTATTTAATGTTTCAGATAAGGGTTTCTTTGTATGATCATCCCAATAAAATCCCATATTATGTTCCTCTTTTTGAATAATTGAATGTGCTTCAAAAATATATTCAGTAACTGAATGGGTCTCTAAATAATTTTCTGAATAATTCTTATAATATTCTTCAGTTCTCTTTAAAAATTCCTTTTCAAAAACTTGAATATAAACATTTAAATTTAATTTCTTTAAATCTTGTGGATCAATACCTAAAATAACAAATGATTTAATAACATTAATTAAATCACCTCTATTTATACTATTACCATCTCTTTCTGAATCAATTTGACTCATAATTTCAATAATTAATGTTTCAGTATTTGGATCAAACATAACTTCTTTCCATGTCATTAAACATAATGTATTAACATCAAAAATATGTCTCTTACCATCACTTCTTTCCTTTTGAACCCAATATCTATTCATATAATCAAATGTATGATTTAAAAAAACTGCACCAATGGTATATCTTTTCCAATGTCTAACATAAAATTGTAAAAAAGTTTCATCATCATTTCTTTGGAAATTACTAATATATTCTTTTAAATATTTTTGTAATCTTTCATAAATCTCACTACCAACAAGAATTGAATTTTGTGTTGAAACATTAGTAATACTTGTAGTTACATTTGTAGTACTATTATTTGTTGGTTTATCTGTTGAGAAATGTCCAGAGGAACGTGATCTATTCACACAATAATTGTAAATAGCTGTATATACCTCCATATACATTGTGGGGGAAAGTACTTTATCAATACGTTTCCCAGATAAATTGGAAGAAAATTCATTACCTAATATTTTATTAATACCAGGTTGAATAAAATTCCAAGTAGCATCTAAATCATCTGATCTTGGTAAAATATCGGTCATTTGAATAATTTTTTTTTGCAATAAAACACTGTTAAATACAATTCAAATACAAAATTATATAAATCAATGTTAACACAATAGTTATAAAGGATCAACAGATGTGTAGATTATTTGCAGTTATTGCTTACCTATTTTATAAATTTACATTGCTTTCCAATTTTATTTTTCCAAAAATTTGGGAGATGGACGGGTAACATTTGAGACATATTTTTAAGTATTAACAATAATGTACTATCATTTTATAACCATTTTATGGTCCTCTATATATGCTTTTTTCTATATAGCTATGCTCAATTATTACAATATTCTATCAAATACATATTCCATGTATTACCTCAAATTTTTTTCTTAATCTAAACTTTAGCTGATCTCCTTACAATTTTCAAAATCATAATCAATAAAGTGGAAACCCAAAAGAATAACATAATAAACATGAAAGACACTAGGGCATCTTGTTTTCTACAAATATAAGAGATATATGGAAAATTAAAACCAAATTTATCCTCTTGTTCTGTTCTATTACAAACCCAATAATTATCAAATCTACTATTAAATGCTACCGCTAAAGTAGCAGTAGTGAAAATAATAAATACCAAATCCATGAAAATCATGGTCATTTTACTTTTAGAATTTCTTAATCCAATAGGTTTACCATGAAATTCATCATATGCAATATATGTAGTATACGTTACAGCAACACTATTCACCACAATTGACATAATTACACTATTTTCAATGGGTACTGTAATGTCATTTGCTACTGTTTGTCTTCTTGAATTCTGGAAAATTCTTACTGATAAACCCAATGCCACTAATGACATTATAAAAATTATAATTCTTAACGCTAGGGGTAAATAACGATTGTTATCAATCAAATCATTAAATTTTGGAGTCCACCCTTGTACTTTCTTGTTATAATATTTTTTCCATTTTTCAGTTTCAGCTTCTAACGAACCTTGCTTCGATGATATAAAATCCATTTTTCTTTTATTTTGGTTAGTATTATGATTATTATTATTACTAGTATTATTATTTTTAAAAAGATTAGCATATTCTTCATTACTTGATTCATCAAAAATTTGATCATCACGTAAATTTATTCTTGAACGATAAACATTTTTCAAAAGACGTGGTAAATATGCATTCCACTCTTTTTCAATATCTTTATCTTTATTAAATTTAAAATTTTCATTATTAAATTCAAAAATTTCATTTAGTCTATCATTACCTTTCCATGGTGCCTCTAAATCACTCAAAATAAGTTTAGCGTCTTCATTCTCATAATGGCTACCATTATCATTATATACATTGCTACCATGATGAATATCCTTTTGATTGATTTCTAATGGAAAATAACTCTTCATTGATCCTGAATTTATAGTCTCAATTTCATGAAATGGTGATTTAAAATTAATAGCTTCCCTTACAGGTTTACCATTGTGTGTTAATGTACTTTTCTCAACAATAACGATCTTGCCTTTTTGATTTTCTAAATATTCCACATTGGAACCTATATTATTAACTAAATTAATCCACTTATAATCACTATCATTGCTGTTGTTGGTTTCATTATTGCTATCTTTTAAAGATTCTTGATATGATTTATGATAAATTTCATCCAATACAAATGGTGGTACAGTGGTAGGATAAAGTGATGTTGGATTTAGTCGTATTTTTCTTTCTTGATCATTTTTGAGTCTAGGAATATATTTGTCTGTATGTTTTTGTAGAATATTATTATTATTATTATTTTTGGTATTATGAATACCTTTACTTATAGCTGTATTATTACTTTCATTTTCATCATTATCACTAACGATTGCTTTGTTATCTTTATTAATCTCATCTTTAGTATCACTCTTTTTATTATTATTAGGCAGAAGAGTCAAAGGTGATGCACTATGTTGTCTACTTTGCATCATATCACCCATTATTAGCAATTCTTGCGATCTGGTTACTGAAACTTTTGATTGTGATCGATTTAAATCACCACTTGAGCCATATATTTTACTTTTAATAGAAGCCATTTCAATTAGAAATAATTAAATTATTTATATGCAATTTATAAATACTGCAATGGTAGCAAAATTTAATATAATTGGCTTGTCGTTTACTTGTTTAAGGTTTTAAAAGTACTTAAAAAAACTTGCTTTTAACTTTTGTGTTAAAAAAAAAAATTAAAGGTTTTAGCCCTAATTAAAATTTAAGCCCTAATTTGCTGTCAATTAAGGTGCTTGAAGTCACAAGCTTACACGTTTATTGACCTTAATAAACCCCTGTCAGTATCAATGCAAATAATATAAAAGGGAACGCATTGAGTTTTTAAGTGTTTTGTTTTTTCCTTCTTCCCATTCACTTTCCATAGATTATACTAAACTTTTGATATACTGTTAATTGATTGTTAATTATGAGAGCCAAATGGAAAAAGAAGAGAGTCAGAAGACTAAAGAGAAAGAGACGGAAGGTTAGAGCAAGATCCAAATAATTGGATTGTCTATATACGCCAAAGTTCCTATGTATCTGAATATTTCTATATATAGATTAATACATCACTTTTTTTGTTCATTCACAATTACATTCATAAATTCATTACCAACATTTCTGATATTGGCAAAACGCACTTACATTCTTCCCCATATGTAAATTTAAAATTCAGTAGCTTTGGATAATAAAAAAAGTACTTTAAAAAGTGCATTTTATTGATAAAAGCTTATTATTAATTTTTATAAGCGTCATTTCATTTCTTTTTTTAACATAATCATATGTTAGGTAATAAAAGACCATCGCTCTTGCCCAGGAACATAATCTTGAAAGAACATTGTGGTTCACTTATCTGTGCAAATGTTAAAACTGAATGTAGTGGCCTTCCTTAAGAGTGGAATCAATGGTTCGTTCTTCGGTATTTGATTATATAACCAATATGGTAATATTCTCAGCAAAGCAAACATGCAACACAATTATTATATTAACATTGTTACCAATATAATCATTATTCAGTAGAATTGTATTTTGAAAATACATATTATATATTATCTTATTTATTAATCTATATAAAAACCCATTAATCTATTACCTAATCGGTGGATTCAGCAAATCTTTCTTGAATGTTACTGAATAATTTTTCAAATTCACCATGAATTTCTTGCTCACCTCTGCTTGGTTCGAAAAACTTGGATGAAGAAACTGCATGCTTAACATCACCAGTAGCATCAGCTAATTTAGACCACATTGAACCATTAGAAACAGCCTTTTGAGCTTCATCATGGTATAAAATAAAGGCTTTCATCATATCGTATGTTTTCCAGATTGGACAGAAAGCATCATATGTAGAATAACCATTTTGTTGTAAGAAATCTTCTTTAATCAAAGCAGCAACATCTAAAGTAATCTTATCATCATCAGATAAGGCAGATTTACCAACTAATTGAACAACTTGTTCTAATTCTTCGGCATTAGATAAAATTTCCTTAATACGATCTCTTAAACTGGAGAATTCTGGATAATTAGAATCGTAAAATTTGTTTAAGACACCAGTATATTTGGAATAGGAAACAGCGGTGTTAATTGATGGGAAATGCTTTCTTTGAGCTAATTTTTTATCTAAACCCCAGAAAACTTGAGTAATACCTAAAGTAGCTGTAGTAACTGGATCAGAGAAATCACCACCAGCTGGGGAAACAGCTGCAACAATAGAAACAGAACCTTTACGATCTGGAGAACCTAAAGCAACAGCTTTACCGGCTCTTTCATAGAAAGAAGCTAATTTAGCACCTAAATAAGCTGGGAAACCTTGATCAGCAGGCATTTCACCTAAACGACCAGAAATTTCTCTTAAAGCTTCAGCCCATCTTGAAGATGAATCAGCAATCATGGAAACATCTTTACCTTGATCTCTGAAATATTCAGCTAATGTAATACCAGTATAAATTGAAGCTTCTCTAGCAGCAACTGGCATATTTGAAGTATTAGCCACTAAAGTTGTTCTCTTCATAATTGGTTCTTTTCTGCCTTCAACTTCAGTAAATAATTCAGGGAATTCCATTAAAACTTCAGCCATTTCGTTACCTCTTTCACCACAGTTATGAACTAAAGCTAAAGAAGATAATAAGTATTGCTTATCAGTTGAATCTGGTAAAGTAATACCGAAATATTCATCTTCTTCCTTAGCATCAACGGTAAAGTTGAATGGGACTGCTTCTCTGACAAATGGAATTTCAGCCTCACTCTTAGTTGGTTGGGCACATAATCTAAGAACACCATTAAGTGCAGAACCACTTAATAAAATATTTTCTTTACCTTTAGTAATAGATGCTGTGATACCTAAAGAGCGAGCTAATTTAACCAAACCGTCAATTAAACCAACAGTGGCATATTCGACTTCATCAGTTGCACTTCTCTTTACGGAACCAGTAGAATCGATTAAACCTGCAATAAAACTTTCACGAACTGCAATATTGTCTGAACATAAATGATCAGGAATATTCTTAATAAATTTACCTTCTGAGTTAGTAGTTCTAACATCAAAAATATTGGCAATTTCCCAGAAAAGATTATTTGAAACCAAGTTTTCGGTTTTGTTGGCTTGTTTCTTACCTTCACCGATTGTAGTAGTGGTAGATAAAGAAAATTCATTATCACATTCAGAAAGACGAGTAATTAAACTTTCATCTTCTGGATTAATAGAAAAGACTGGCGAATCCACATTATCACCACCGACCCAGAAACCAAGTAACCAAGCCATCTTAGAAGCTAAATCTGGGTCAGAACCCATAGCCTTTAATTGTTTAGATAATTTACCAGATTCATAAAATACAGGGTTAATAAATTGAGTGGTAGCCTTTCTTGTATTAGCATCAATTTTGGAATACAATTTAGCTTCAATTTCCCAGTCAATTGGAGAAACATCAATAGTGGAGGCAAATTCTTCAGCTTTAACTCTAGCGCTGTCTTTACCACCAAAAGTTTCATGTTCAAAGTTTTTAACTTGTTCCTTAACAGTTTGTACATTTTCAATATTTTCTAAAGCAAAGTAGATAACAGAGGTACATTTTTTACCTTCATGTTCTTGTTCAATAACTTGTACATTTTGAGGAGTACGTAAAACCAAAGTATGGTTACCAGAACAGACAAAATTCATTAAACCAGAGACATCTTCTTCAGTTTCAGTAGTTTGGCAAACATCATACATAGTTTCATTACCACGTGGTAAACCAACGACTTCTCTTGGTTCACCATCTTTACCCATAACTTTTTCACCAATTTTAACATCTTCAATAACTTTTTCAGAACCATCAGCCATTAAAACTTTAGTACCCTTAGCGAAACAACCGACATAGATGATAACATCAGAGTTAGAATATTTTGATAAAGATTGAGAAATGACAGTTTTACCACAACCGAAAGCACCAGGGATACAAGTAGTACCACCTTGAACACAAGGAAAAAGAGAATCTAACACTCTTTGACCAGTTAATAATGGGTAGTCAGCAGACATCTTTTCAGCTACTGGTCTTGGTACACGAACTGGCCAAGTATGGTACATTGGGTATTTTTTCTTTTCACCATTAAATTCAACTTCAATAACTTTTTCATCAACGGTATAATCACCTTCATCAGCGACCCAAGTGACGGTACCTCTAGCTCTTGGTGGTAAAAGAATCTTATGATCATTTAAAAGAGAGTTTTCAAACACAGTACCAAAAATATCACCCCCAGTAATATGATCACCAACGGTATATTTACCTGGTTTGAAATGCCATTTTTTTTCTCTGTTTAAAGCAGGGGTAAGAACACCCCTTGGAATATAAATAGATTGAGAAATATCTTTAATAGTCTTTAATGGTCTTTGAATACCATCATAAATATTTTCCATTAAACCTGGACCTAATTCGACAGATAATGGTTCACCAGTTCTTAAGACTGGATCACCAACACTAACACCAGCAGTTTCTTCATACACTTGGATGGTAGCTTTGTCACCATCAAGTCTAATGACTTCACCGACTAAATTATCGTGACCGACTTTAACTAATTCATACATGGCACAACCGATCATATTTTCAGCAACCACAACTGGACCAGATACTGAGTAAATAGAACCATATTCAGATTTGTCATGATCTTCTAATGAAAGTTTTTGAAGAGTCTTCTTAGCATTTTCCATAGCACCTGCCATTTTTATAAAATTGCTTTAGTTATTATATATATAAATGTTACTTATTAGTTGTGAATTACTCTTATATCAAAATTCTTAAATTATTGATGTAAAATTAAAACAAAAAAGATATAGTAATAACAATTAAGTACAACGTTTGTATAATTAAATCTAATAAAAGTAAATGATAAACAAATCACTAGTTGTAAACAATTAATTAAATTTAATTCTTTATTAAAAGATAACAAATTTTTCTAATTAAACTTTTTATTTTGTTTATCAAACCTTGAAAAATTCGTAACCCGGCGGACTTTTTTCACGTGCCACGGACATTTGAATACCCGGGGGCGGCAAATATTGAAAAACACAATTGTGCCCACGAGTTTTCCAAACTCCACGCCATTTCAGTGAGATATTTATATCTTGAGGGGAGTTGGCAAATTGCAGGAGTTTCTACCCCCTCATGTGTCACGTCACGTGCATGGAGTTTCGTCGAAATTTTAAATTTTTCAGTGTAATAGACGCAGTGCAGACGCAGGACAATACAAGAAAAATTAATTGTCTCATATTGTAAAATTTTTACACGGTAATTGACAGCAAATGACTGGTTTCTCCGTTTGGTAATTTTTATTTTCGCGGTTTCGGCAAGGTTCAGTCAATGATATTCAGTGGCTCTTGTTGTGCTCATTTCGACTCTGTAGGCAGTTGTGTCAAAATAATATCGTTGGATAATTGATGTAAATAGTCTATATATTATTTGTTTTATCGTCATTGCTATTGAGAATGATACTGTTTTTAGGCGAACCTCCCAACTGTAAGTAATTTGGAAAGAATAAGTCCCTGTACTTGAAATGTAAATAATGGGAAGTGCTAATCTATTACGATTGTATTTAAAATATGTAATGCTTGTCAGTAATTAGTCTATTCATCATCATTCTTACCTCTTTTTTGACACCTTAAACATAATACATTAATTGATACTAATGGGTTGAAATCTATTTCTAATGTACTATTAGGGCAAAAAAAGGAATACAATATTTAAAAATTAGAAAGAAAATTGTGCTCTTCTAATCACTCTGTAATGAGAAAAAAAATTTGTTATTTACTTGCATATATCTAGCCCTACAACATCATATCATTGTAATGGTGCTTATTACTTTGAAAATCTGAAGTCTCAATCAAACATGGCATAATCTCTCTATGTTGCTTGAAAGAAGAGTATCTCTAATGCTATTTCTTCAAATAATTTTGCTATAAAAGTGTCCTATCTAGCAATAAGTTGTATTTAACTTGGAATTCATAGGTCACTTTTATACAATAATAGGCGGTTTAGAAGAAGCTAAATGCATTATTGAAAATCTTCCATCAGAAGGTCATGATATACCAGAATATCGATACCTTCATTCAATCTCTCTCTGATTCAACTGTTATTGCAAAAATAAATTCGATTATGGTATGCATGTATTAATTACTGTTGGCGAAAGAAAAGTCACTCCGTAAGTGTTTAACCATTTTTATTTGAATTTAATAAGCCAAGAAAATGGGTAGAGACGCTGAGCCAAGAGACAGACATGACTGATATGGTATAGCTATTTGCTGTGTAGATTGTTACGAGTGTGGTTGATAAACCTTTCTTTTTATTTTCCTCAGATGGTGACTTCGTGTCTTCTAGTCTTTGTCTTAATGGATCTTCTTAGATTATGCTGTGAAAGAGACTATTTGAAGAAAAACTCCCATTTGTTACCCATAATTTCAACTTTACTGTTAATGCAAAGAAAAATATGACATTTTTAGTATTACCTTACCAAAAATTACCCAATAATCAATATGAGTGTCTTCTTTAAATTTAATCTCTTACATCAGCGTTAGAAACAAAGTATCGAATAGATATGTTATACTTATAAAGAGTTATATGAATATAATTTACGGTGTATTAGTTATTTATTATATTAATCAATAATGCTACCCTTAGTGTTATATGCTTCAAATATTCACTATATGTTTGGAAAAGGACATGCGTTTTCCCAAACAGGTTGAAACGGTAGAACAAATTCCAAATTAAGAAAAGTAATATGTCCCTAACGGGCAAGAGCTTCCACAAAGGGAAACGCCTGTCCTTAAAAGGAAAATTCAAGAAGCCTCCCCTTGTTTTGTCCCAAAGGGGCAAAGGGTTACCCGCTGGCTACTCCGGGTAACAGAAATATTTATTTTTCCATTTTTGCAATAAAAAAATTTTGAAAAGCTCCTTTACAAGGGAAAATAAATAATAATAAAAATAAATAACAATTTAATTTAATAATAAAATTAAGTCAATAGTATTATATTAATCAATAATTAATTAATAGTATTTGTTAAATTTTATTGTAATAACATAAGTAATCCATAATTTATTGTTAAAACATTTTTATTTTCAAGACAAATAAATCATTTTGGTTTTTGATTCATTGAGGTTTATAAAATTAAGTAATAACTGAAATATTACTATTAATAATACTTATTATAAATAATTTTTGAAACAAATAAAAGGAAATTTTACTGATTTCCAATAGCATATTTTATTTTTACATTTGTGGTAGTTTATTAATTAAGTGGAATAGCCAAAGAAACTAAATCCAATTTAACACATATTTTTTATCGTAGGAATCATTATCTATTATAAGTTATTTCTTCCAGACACGAAATAAAATAGAAAATAAACAAAATTAATTGCATTTTATTTCCAAATACCAATAAACTTAGCAGTTAATATAGGTAATTTTTAACCTTAGATAAAATAAGAAAACCGAACAACAAACAAATATAACTAAAACATTTTCACTTTTTTAAAATATAAATAATGGATATGGATATGGATATTGATGTTCAAATGCAAGACGAATTAACACCAACTATAAACGAAGATATTAATACACAAAATAATAATAATGATAACAATAATTTAGATTCTGATAAAGATGATATTATTACTGATGATGAAGGTACTTATCAAGACATTGATTTTAAACCAGGCTCGTCAGGTATTGCAGATAATAAAGCAACTAAACCAGTTGATTTAACTGTAAATGGTATCAATCAATTAGATCAATGGATTGAACGTTTAAGTAAATGTGAAATTTTATCAGAAGATGATGTAAGTAAATTATGTAAGATGGCAGTTGATGTATTACAATTTGAAAGTAATGTTCAACCAGTTAATGTCCCAGTAACAATTTGTGGTGATGTTCATGGTCAATTTCATGATTTAATGGAATTATTTAAAATTGGTGGTCCATGCCCAGATACAAATTATTTATTTATGGGTGATTATGTCGACAGAGGTTATTATTCAGTGGAAACTGTTTCATTTTTAGTGGCCATGAAAGTTAGATATCCACATAGAATTACTATACTGAGAGGTAATCATGAATCAAGACAAATTACACAAGTTTATGGGTTTTATGATGAATGTTTAAGAAAATATGGTACCGCTAATGTTTGGAAAATGTTTACTGATTTATTTGATTATTTCCCAATTACAGCATTAGTTGATAATAAAATTTTCTGTTTACATGGTGGGTTATCACCAATGATTGAAACAGTTGATCAAGTTAGAGAATTAAATAGAATACAAGAAGTACCACATGAAGGTCCAATGTGTGATTTATTATGGTCAGATCCAGATGATCGTGGTGGTTGGGGGATTTCACCAAGAGGTGCTGGTTTCACATTTGGTCAAGATATTAGTGAACAATTTAATCATACAAATGATTTATCATTGGTGGCAAGAGCACATCAATTAGTTATGGAAGGTTATGCTTGGTCACATCAACAAAATGTTGTCACTATTTTTAGTGCACCAAATTATTGTTATAGATGTGGTAATCAAGCAGCAATTATGGAAGTTGATGAAAATAATAATAGACAATTTTTACAATATGATCCATCAGTAAGACCTGATGAACCAACAGTGAGCAGAAAGACTCCAGATTATTTCTTATAGTTTATTATTATTGATTAATTCAAGGGAAATCATCTATCAAATTTTTTCTTATTTTTTTCTTTTCTTTCTCTTTAATAAGCAACATTAATTTCATACAAATCATCAAATCCATAATAATATTAATAATAATGATAATTCATAGCACATTTATTCTTTTGTATTCTTTTCAAAACAAAAAAAACTTTCCAAACTATAATGAATTAACAAAATCACAATATTACTGTAATCAAATTTTTTTTTAAATTTACTTACCATTTCTTCAAATTCAATAATTACAATATTTTTTTTAATCAAAGCAAAAAAAAAATCAAATCAAATCATGACCAAACGTCTGTTATTCAAGACAAAGAGAGTATTCTCTATTAATAATACTAATACAAATACAAATATATAATAATAAAACTAAAATATATTTAAATAATATATAAATTATTAATTAATTAATAAACACAAAAAAAATATAAAATCCAGTTGAAATTAGTATTTGTTTAAGAAAGAGTCCAGAGTTATACCAGAACGAAACAAATTAAACTATATAATCACACAACAAACATACCATCTTCACGCAAGTTTCCTGTAGATTCTACCATGTAGAATGCCAGAGAATATGAAACAACCTTGGAGGGTAATCCACATACAATTTTGTTTCGAAACCAAAAAAAAACACAGAATATGCAAAAATGAAACGTGGAGGAAAATGAAACGATTAGAAAAAACGTTTTTTTTCAATTGATTCGAAATTGATTTTACTGTTTTGGATACATTTTTTTTTGTAATTGATACTTATCTTGAGTTAAATTATCTTAATAT
>JAJLYE010000282.1:0-21773 GCA_030571715.1 Grigorovia jiainica (nom. inval.)
ACGGGGATAGTTAATATAAATTTGACAAGTAATTACAGGGATAATATACTTATGTCAACAAGTAACTACGGGGATAGTTAACTTAAATTAATCACTAGCTACAGGGATAGTTAGGTAAATTGACCAATTACTACAGGGATAGTTTACTTGAGTCAATGAGAAGGTAAATGGTTGTACGGTATTTTAGTGGAACAGTTATGAAAGGAAAATTTTTCCTGTCGTCGGCAAGAGATGGGAAAATTTATGATATAAGAAAAAGAAAAATTCTGCTTGGAAAAAGAATTGGTTTTTAGTTTATGGAATTTTTAGTTTTAGAGAAGGATCGGAGAGATTATAGAAAAATCCTTATAGATTGAATTAGATAGTTTTAGAATCAAATATAGTTTATATATAAGTCAACATAGTTATTCATTAGCCACTAATTGAGTTGTCGATTATTTTATTAGATTCTTAGAGCTTAAAATCAAACTAGATCATTATTTTAAGTTAATTTCCCTTTTCAGTTTAACACCAGGCCCACTACCTAACATTTTTAAAAAATGTGGTGTTTTTCAAAAAATGCAAAAACTGTCATGCTTTTTAATTTTATTTAGTAATAACTTCTTGAATTACATTGATTCAAAGGTTCATTCATTAAAGTTATAATTGTTTTACTAATTATAGTTGTCAAGGTTTTAGAATTCCTTTTTTTTTTTGATTAATATTAACCAATTTGTTTCCAATTTTTTTTCTAATTTTTTTCTAATTTTTTTATGAACTTTTTATGTGTACTTTTTGATTTATATGTTTAATTTGGAGTTCAAAATAGTCTATATATTTGTCAATTTGGTAAAAAATAACCTACAAAACTATTAACTATACACTTTTTACTATTACAACTGCCATTGAAAAGTAGTTAAATATTTTTTTTGTCATTCTTAACACATTTTTTCTGTGATATTAAAAAAATAAATTAACATAATATTAAAGAAAAACATTTTTTAAAAGTAGCACTATCATGACTAACTTAGTCCATGTTTACAACTTTTTTTGAATTTGATTAGAATTTGTTTCAATATGAAAAAAGAATTAATTAATACTAGTGGTTTTTTTTTTATAAATATTATATTATATTTTATATACAATAAATAAAGTTTAAAATAGTAAATGTATTATTTTAAACTATGCAGGAATGTTTGAAATGCAAAATTAAGATCATTAAAAATTTAATCAATAAATGTAATTAATAAATTTAATATTATTTCAATTAACTGAAGTTGGATTCCTTGAAAGAAATAGCGGCTTCTTCACCCATGGCACCAATAATGGTGACCATTAAATCTTTACCATCATCGAAAGCGGTTTGGATTTGTTCACCTAATTCACCTTCTGGTAATTTAATATCATCCTTGGTTTCACCATCCATAGTCATTAAGGATAAGAAACCATCATCGACATCAATTAATTGATATTCGGTTCTCTTGACGACTGGGACTTCCATGTTGTGAGTAGATGGAGATAAATCTTCTAATTTCTTACCGGTGAAGATATCAGTAGCGACTAAATGGACCTTAGCGTGACCATGCTTACCGGTCTTAGAGGTAGACATATCGATAATCTTACATGGTCTACCCTTGATGACGACAAAACCGTTCTTTCTTAAAGCGGAACATTGTAATGGGTAAGTGGCAGAGGCACCAGCATCGACGTTTTCAAAAGTGTGTTCTTGGTCAGACATTGTTATTATTATTTAGTTTTGTGTATGTGAAAGTTGTTATTAAACTTGATTGTGTTTAAAGTTGATGATTATTTCTTAATGAAAAAATTATTCCAACATCGCAATATTATGCCCTTTTATATTATTTAAAATCAAATCATCTTGGTCAAGACTCTGTATTTGTTATTTCTCAAAATATTTAAAATCGATATTTTTCAAACCGATAAAACGGTTTTCCATGATTTCAAATTTCTTTTTTTCTAAATCTGAAAAATTTCCCATAGAAACTTCTATAAGACAATAGAAGACAAATTGTCGTACGCCGATAGATCGCTTTTTCGAAAATCATGAAAAAAATGAAATTTCGATGAGTTGCATAATGAAATTTCTTTTTAGCTTTTCCTTTATATTTGCCTGAATGTGAGGAGTACTATTGTTTAAACAAAAAATTATCATTGATTCTTTCATCCTTTTAGATGTCCTTGGTTTTAAAAATTATTGAGCACAAATTCGTATAGGTTTGGAAATTTTTATGAAGGTATTATACAATGGTTCTTAATTTATTTATGATGAAGTGAGAATCGAAGAGTACGTATTTTTCCCTGAGGAGGTTATATTTGCAATGAATTCGTATTAGTGCAATTGAATTTTTTTTCTCTACTGTGATGTGTTCGTAAAATCATACTTTTATTCCAAGATTTTTGACAATATTTTTCTTAAATGGTTATTTTTCAGACCGATATTAAGATTAAAATGCAGAAATCTTTTATAGCGATAAATGTCAATTTTGCATTTTAGATAATCAAATCGAACGTTTGGGTGCTATATATGTGAATTTTGTTGAATTGCAATCATTTGTTTCCTATTATCTGAAACTTCATTACTGAGGATAGCAACTAACAACTTGAAATTTCACATTAGCGTTAATAAATCAATGTTGTCACATCCCTTGAAAAGTATTATAATAAGAATTTTTTTTTATCTGGATTCTTAAAAGAAGTGTTATATCAATTCCTTTTGTTCTATTCTTGGTCTAACTCGTCTCTTATATAACTATATCCTTAATTTTATTTAGATTAATTATTTCAATATGGCGAATATCAGATAGTTACAGCTAATAAAGCCTGTTATGATGGCTATCTTATTTTTAAGTTTCTATATAACTATTTTGTTGAAGGGTTCTCTGTTACAAATTTTAAATTATAAACAACAGTTTAATTAACAATTAACATATATTAAACTCATACTTACCCTTAATTTTTCCAAAAAATAAAATTTCATTTCTTAAATAGAATTTCTGTCATGAGAGACAGAACGTATTATGCAAACTACTGTTGTCTAATATGTAATTCATATCCAAGGAACCAGTGTCTTAAACTTAAAGCAACCTCCAATGCCTACCTAAGTACATTAAAACCAGATCCAAAAAGAAGATTTTAATAAAATAGAATTAATAGATGTAAATAAATATTGTTAAACTTTATTATAAATGGTTTATATAAATAAATAAAGTGTTAGAAATTAAATGAATATAAGTTAATTTTTAACATGCATGTAAAAGTTCAAAGCAAGTTCAGGGTATGAAATAAATATTGAGTAAAACAGAAAAAACATTAAACGTTAAGATTAAATTGCTTTTCAAATTTAACTGAAGTTAGATTCCTTGAAAGAAATAGCGGCTTCTTCACCCATGGCACCAATAATGGTGACCATTAAATCTTTACCATCATCGAAAGCAGTTTGGATTTGTTCACCTAATTCACCTTCTGGTAATTTAATATCATCCTTGGTTTCACCATCCATGGTCATTAAGGATAAGAAACCATCATCGACATCAATTAATTGATATTCGGTTCTCTTGACGACTGGAACTTCCATATTGTGAGTAGATGGAGATAAATCTTCTAATTTCTTACCGGTGAAAATATCAGTAGCGACTAAATGGACTTTGGCGTGACCATGCTTACCGGTCTTAGAGGTAGACATATCAATAATCTTACATGGTCTACCTTTAATAACAACAAAACCGTTCTTTCTTAAAGCAGAACATTGTAATGGGTAAGTGGCGGAGGCACCAGCATCGACGTTTTCAAAAGTGTGTTCTTGGTCAGACATTATTAAAATTATTTAGTTTTGTGTATGTGAAAGTTGTTATTAAACTTGATTGTGTTTAAAATGGGATGATCATTTGTAAGAGGAAAATTAATTGGAATATTACAAATAAATCCACCCTTTTATATCTCATTTGGAAAAATAAACCATTTCAAGGATCCAACAAGAATTTCAAATTAATCAAATTGCCAATTACCCAAAACATCGATATATTTCAAACCGATAAAAAGAAAATCCAGAATTTCTTCTATGAACAAAATTGTCCCGTAGAAGGAAAAAGTAAGATTCTCCAGGCAAATGAAAAATAAATTTTCGAAGGGGAAATTCATTTCTTTTTTTTCTCGCTCGAAAAGGGAAACCGTTAATTGAGGGGCAGTGGCCTATTGTATTGTTGTTGTTAAATTACTCCCTCTCCAATAATTGAAAAAAAATTAGCGGGCAATTTAATTCAATGAGAAAGAAATTGTGTAGAGGAGTTGGACAAGAAAATGCATTAATTAATTAATTACATCATCCTTGAGGTTGGATTTAATTTTTTATGGAAAATTTGTCAGGTTACTTAGTTACTTGTAATATTTTTTATTATTATTGTCATGTTATTTCGTGTATTATTTGTTTGATTTGATTGTGTAATATTTAATATACGGGGAAAATTGCGCCGATAAAATTGAATTTTGTAAGAAGTGCGATAAAAAATTACTTATTTGGAGGAATGTGTAATAAAGGAAGTTAATTTTTTCAATGATTTAGTTGTATACGTCTTGTATATCGGTTAAATAATGCGGTTGACATACATTTTAAGTTATAGCGATAATTATCTTTCCAAGGAAATACTTCAATAGTGTTTTATATCGGACTCTTTGTAAAGAATCAAATTTTGATGTAGTTTTGTAGACTATAATGGAAAGACAATGCCAAAAATCTTTAAATTGTTATTAGATTATTAGATAAAATTTCCTTATTTTCAAGCAATTATTTATGAAGGGTTAAATGCCAAAAGAGGAATTATAATGTACTTACAAATTTAAGGGTTCTTTAAAATTCCAAAAGTTTATAATTTCTATTACATTTCTTCGTTTCTTGATGACACACAGAACCCCCAAGTTGATAATAATTGCAAACAATTTCCTTCTTTTCATAATTGCAATTAAAATCAGGCCAAAAAAAGTAATAGATTTAAAATATAATTTAAAATTTTATAAATAACAATATAAAAACCAATTTATATAATGAAATAAATAAATAAATAAAATAAATAATTAAAGCGTTAGAAATCAAAGGAATATAATTAATTTTTAACATGCATGCAAAAAACGAAAAATCAATTTAAATTAAAAGATCAGATGCAAGTTTAGAGTATAAATAAAAAAACAACAGTCATAAATAAAGAAAAGAATGATTAAATTTATAAGAATTTAATTTTTTTTCTAAAATTTAACTGAAGTTAGATTCCTTGAAAGAAATAGCAGCTTCTTCACCCATGGCACCAATAATAGTAACCATTAAATCTTTACCATCATCGAAAGCGGTTTGGATTTGTTCACCTAATTCACCTTCTGGTAATTTAATATCATCCTTAGTTTCACCATCCATGGTCATTAAGGATAAGAAACCATCATCGACATCAATTAATTGATATTCGGTTCTCTTGACAACTGGAACTTCCATATTGTGGGTAGATGGAGATAAATCTTCTAATTTCTTACCGGTGAAAATATCAGTAGCGACTAAATGAACTTTAGCGTGACCATGCTTACCGGTCTTAGAGGTAGACATATCGATAATCTTACATGGTCTACCCTTGATGACGACGAAACCGTTCTTTCTTAAAGCGGAACATTGTAATGGGTAAGTGGCAGAGGCACCAGCATCGACGTTTTCAAAAGTGTGTTCTTGGTCAGACATTATTAAAATTATTTAGTTTTGTGTGTGTGAAAGTGTGGTTATTAAACTTGCGATTGTTTAAATTTGATGATTTTTTTAGTAATTAAAAATAAAAGAGAGAGAAATTAAATTATTAAAAAGTTGGAAAACATGGGGTCTTTATACTTTTCAGTTTTGAAATAAATCTCGAGAATTGTTAAGATTTAAGAATTATCATTGATAGTTTGAATAATTACCACATTAAGCCGATAAAATGAAACTCATCGATTCTTTTTTGAAATTTCCTTTTTTGAACATTTTGAAAAAAGGGAGTGGAATTGTTTTTTTTTTCAAATTGAAATTTTTGACCGATAATTTACAACGAGTATTTTTTTGTATTGTTGGTGTTTGTAGTGGGGAATTAGTGGGGGGTTTGCAACGTGTTAAGTAGTGAGTTTGTGGTTTTGTCAATTTGTCAATTTGAAGGAAATATAACCCTGAAAAAATACAATTCCAGTGAACAACTGCCAAAATGCGGTGTACGATAATCGATTGATATTTTATCCCACTATTAATTAATTAAATTAAATTATCGGAAACATCGATTTTAAGAAAATAAATTAACTGGGAATATTTTTCCCATCAAAGTTAATTTTTCTTTTTATTGCAATTCAAGTTATTCAACGTAGTAATACATACGTATTTTGTAGTGGACAACAATTTTAAATTAATTAATAATCAATTATCAATAGTAAAATGTTAAAATGTAATTAAACTCCCCCCAGTGCAAACAGTAAGCTTATTTGTAATTACTGTTCTTAATTTAAAACTTTTACGAAAAACAATCTAATCTATATTTAATTTCATTCGTCAATATATTTATTTTGCTGCTATTATATTAAAATCAATCACACATTTGTTAATTGTTATGTAAATTTAATTCTTATTGTATCTTAAAATAATTTATTTTTCCCCGTTTCGGTCAATGAATCATTTAATTTAAGGGACATTTTTTGTGGGTTTTCTTTTAGGGGATAATTAATTTGACACATTTTTTAACTAAAATTAATTATCAATTATGTTATTTTATCATTTCTATTCTTGTTGATAATCTAATCTTTAAAAAAGAAGAATTTTTTAATTGATTATTATTCTTATCTCTTTTAGATCACAGAAAAAATATTGTAATTGAAATTCAAAATCCTTTGTATTATAATCTTTGATTTTATTTATTGTATTATCTTTCACTTACTATCACAAAAAGAACATACAGTACCAATTTTTAAATATCGGCGGCTAAATAATATATAAGTCATCTTATACATTTAAATAATGAAAACAAATTTGAAAGCAAAATTGAAAACAAAATTAGAAACATTTAATAAAATTATAAAATCGTTAAAATATAACTATATTATGTTATATATGTAAAAATAAATATGAATAAAAAAAAATTAAATAAAAAATAAAATAAATAAATAAATAAACTTAATTATTTTAATTAGTTTGTAAATTTAATCTTAATAATATTTTAATGCAATTTGGAATGTAATGTGTATTGGAATAAAAAATAAAGCCCAGGTTAAAAGGAAAATATAATAAAAATTAAAATTTCAACAAATTTGAAATATTTAATTAGCATTTGATTCCTTATAAGAAATAGCAGCTTCTTCACCCATAGCAGCAATAATAGTAACCATTAAATCCTTACCATCATCGAAAGCAGCTTGAATTTGTTCACCTAATTCACCTTCTGGTAATTTAACATCATCCTTAGTGTCACCATCCATAGTCATTAAAGATAAGAAACCATCATCGACATCAATTAATTGAAATTCAGTTCTCTTAACAACTGGAACTTCCATATTGTGAGTAGATGGTGATAAATCTTCTAATTTCTTACCGGTGAAAATATCAGTAGCGACTAAATGGACCTTGGCGTGACCATGCTTACCGGTCTTAGAGGTAGACATATCGATAATCTTACATGGTCTACCCTTGATGACGACGAAACCGTTCTTTCTTAAAGCAGAACATTGTAATGGGTAAGTGGCAGAGGCACCAGCATCGACGTTTTCAAAAGTATGTTCTTGGTCAGACATTGTTATTATTATTGTATTTTATTTAGTTTTGTGTTAAGGTTAACTGATTTGTTATGTGTTGTTGGGAATAAATAATATATATAACAAGAAGAAGAATTTTAAAATTTAGTAAATTATGTGTGGGAATAATGTTTAAAATTGTTGGCCTTTATACTTTTCACGTTATTGGGAAGTAAGGGATACGTTGTTCACTGGTTATTAGATTTTTCTATTGTGTAATTTTTTTTTCAATTTTTTTTGGTTTTTCATTCACCGATAAACGAAAAAATGTAATTTTTTATTCTATGGGAAAAATATCGGCGATTGTGGAGTCTCGATTTTTTTTTTCTCGGTTTTTTTTTTCGGAATTTTTCGGAATTTTTCGGAATTTTTTTAAATTTGGCACGTGACAGGGTGGTTGGAAACCCTGGTTTTTGGGTTAGGGTTGGGGTGGTCGTGCCCTGACAGAAAACACACAAACCCTAGTCGTGTGGCAACTTTTTCAACACCAAAATAGAAAAAAAAGTTAATTGTAAAAATTTGATTTGCTTTACCGTTACAAAAAAAAAGAATATTCAAATATTGTATTGTAGATTCGTAATTGATCATCAATTGATTCTCACATAATTATTTATTGTATTATTTAATATTTTCTGAGAAAGAATAATAATTTAATTTTCTCTATTTTCTTTTAGCATTACAAAAACATCAACATATTATATTACATTCAAATAAGATATTACAAAAATGGTTAAAGTTATATTTAAAGATTTTAAAAAAGTTAAAACTGAATTAGATGTCGAATTAACACAAACTATATTAGAAGTTAAACAAAATTTAGCTACTTTAAAAGAAACTGAACCAGAAAGAATTAAATTAATTTTCTCTGGTAAAGTATTAAAAGATGATAAAACATTACAAGATTTTAACGTTAAGGAAAATGATAATATTATTATGATGATCTCTAAGGGTAAACCAACTGCCGCTAAAGTCGAAGCTAACCCAGCTTCTACTACTGAAACTACTACTTCAGCTACTACTACTACCGTTCCAACCACCACTAATGTGGAAGGTACTGCCACTCCAGTGAACACTGAAACTCTAAGTGAATCAGTGGCACAAACTACTTCATCCACCGCTACACCAGTTGAAAATACAACAGAAACAAATAATGATACTGATTTTGTTACTGGTTCAAATCGTAATACTACAATTGAAAGAATTATGGAAATGGGTTATGAAAGACCAGAAGTGGAAAGAGCTTTAAGAGCTGCATTTAATAATCCAGAAAGAGCAGTAGAATATTTATTAATGGGTATCCCAGAAGAACCACAACAACCAACAGATCAACAACAATTAGATACTACTACAAATAATGATAATAATGATGTGGATATGGGTGATGATATGGATGAAGATAATCTTTTCGCACAAGCAAGTAGTGGTAATAATAATAATGGAGTTGAAACTGCAGGTAATCCAAATGGTGTACCACCAACATCAATTGGTTTGACTATGGATGATTTAATGACTTTAAGACAAGTTGTTACTGGTAATCCAGAAGCATTACAACCATTATTAGAAAATTTATCTGCTCGTTATCCACAATTACGTCAACAAATTTTAGCTAATCCAGAAATGTTTGTTTCAATGTTATTAGAAGCTGTAGGTGATAATCTTGATGGTATAGAGGATTTTGAAGCATTAGATGA
This sequence comes from Grigorovia jiainica (nom. inval.), assembly GCA_030571715.1. NCBI lineage: Eukaryota > Fungi > Ascomycota > Saccharomycetes > Saccharomycetales > Saccharomycetaceae > Grigorovia > Grigorovia jiainica (nom. inval.). The sequence continues at coordinate 9,465 of JAJLYE010000282.1, forward strand.
TTCTCATATTGGTACCAACACTACTAACACCACTACAAATAATAATACTAATACTACTACTGAATCTGGTGATGTTGTCCCTACTACTGCTACTAATACAAATAATGAAGAAACTAATCAACCAATAATAAGTATTTCAGAAGATGATGAACAAGCAATTAATCGTCTTTGTGAATTAGGTTTTGAAAGAAATTTGGTTATTCAAGTTTATTTTGCTTGTGATAAAAATGAAGAAATTGCAGCAAATATGTTATTTAATGATTATGCTGATTAAATATTAAATATTAAATTAAATTAATTCTAATTCTAATTCTAATTCTAATTCTAATTTTAATCTAATTTTTTTTTAAAAAATGTATATAATAGAGTCAATTGTTCATATTTCATTCACATTATTTTCATAATTTTTTCCATATATTTCTTATTTCGAAGTTTTCATATACGTAAATATTATATTTCGCAAATAAAATTAATAAATTTATATACTACTGTATGTATGTTGTATAACTAATAAATAACTATTAAATTATTATGCTTTGTTATAGTCTATTTGTAATTAAAATTACAACAATTTATCAAAATTATAATATTTATCATAATCATCTTCATTTTCCACTGGAGCATTACCATCTCTAATGGCTAACCCAACATTTAATCCAACACTTTTAGCAGCATCTAATTCTCTTGGATTATCACTTAAGAACAAAATTTCTTCCGGTTTTTTATTAATATCATTCAAGATATTTGCATAAGATTTTGATTCAATTTTAGAACCAGAAGTATTAATATCAAAATAATTTAAAATAAAAGATCTCAAATCAATGCTTTTATCCTTATCATTTGGATCCTCCACATATTGAAATAACAATTTTTGTGCCTTAATGGAACCACTAGAATAAATAAAAACATTAGGATAATCTTTAATTAATTTAATAGCATCAGTATAGACGGGTGCCTTAATCTCTCCGCGTGAGTAACCGAATTGCCAAATGTAACCTTGCAATTGTTTAAGGATCGGGTCCTTTAAGTCACGATTAACAAGATCTTTAATATGTTCAATTAATTTTACTTGGTCAGTTATTTGAAATTGATTTAGTAATTGTTGAATTGTGGTGTCTGTGGTTTGTAATTCTAGTAGTTTGGGAATTTGATTTAAGAAGTAAGGGAAAAGTGTATCCTTAACGAATGAGATGGGACATATTGTTCCTTCGATATCTAATAATAAAGTGTTGTACATTGGGCGATGAGGTGGTTGGTTGTTGGTGCGTTTTAGTGTGAATTTCGTTTCAAATTTCTTTTTTTTTTTTCATTTTTTCATTTCTTTTTCTGGGGAAGGCATTTTTTAGCCGTTTCGAAAGGTTTTGGTTGATTTTTATTGATTATAGAGTATTATTGTTTAAATGTATTGCAAAAACTCTTATCCGTTGTTACCTGTGTAACAAATTTAATTAGCATAAGACTAAAAGTCCGTATTTAATCACAGAAACTTGTTATTCATGATCTACACCACCCCTCGCAGCATAAATAACCGCTCCGGCACGTGCCGCCGCAGTTCAAATTTTTATCGGATTTATTTAGGGATGTTGTTAATTGGACCAATCAAATTGCAGCACATAACAACAACACACTATTCACAATACAACAATACATTAAATGCGATAATTACCAACACATTTTATTTCAGGGAATGCGTGTTGTTTGCAACACAGTATATTAGTACGGTAATAATATTCTTGCATTGAATTCCGGTTGACGCTGTTTTATATATTAAATATAAATACTTAATTTGCTGATTGACCATTGATTGACTCCTGGAATTACATTTTTTTATTTTTTACATATATAAATATACACTTTTGTAATTATTAATACACAATCTCCTTGCAATTAGTATAATTAATTAAAAATAATCAAAAGTTTATAAAAGTAACTGTAAATTACACAAACACACACATTATACAAAACTATCAACACATAACATGCCTCCAAAGAAAGAGAAAAAACCAAGTGGTGGTGCCATCCAACCATCAGAAAAGAAAGGTGCCACACTTTTCAAGACACGTTGCTTACAATGTCATACAATAAATGAAGGTGGTCCACATAAAGTAGGTCCAAATTTACACGGTATCTTTACAAGACATTCTGGTCAAGCACCAGGTTATTCTTACACTGATGCAAATATTAAGAAGAATGTTAAATGGGATGAAGATAATATGTCCGTTTATTTAACAAATCCAAAGAAATATATACCTGGTACAAAGATGGCATTTGCTGGATTGAAAAAGGATAAGGATAGAGCTGATTTAATTGCTTATATGAAGAAGGCCTCCTCTGAGTAATAGATATACTTTTTTTTCTTTTGGAACTTATTGGATTTTATTGTATATTCGTTTTAGGGGCTCCCCTTTTTTTCATTTATTCTTTGTTTATCTCTGTATTTATTTATTTATTTATTCCTTTTTATTTATTAATTCCTTTATTCATTTAAATTATTTGTTATTCTTAATGGATATTATTTTTATTATTTATTTATTTATTGTCATTTATTTATTTTATATATTTTAAATTAAATAGTTCAATATGACAGCAATTATTGACAAAATCGATATTTGATTTTTATATGCAAGGTTGGAACTATTCTCAGCAGAACTGGATGTAGAACTAGTTTCATCTCTACTATTAGAAGTGGTTTCAATAGAACTAGTGATATCTGTTTTGACACTAGAAGATTCATTTTCAGACGTTTTACCGGTACTAGAAGTTTTGGAACTAGATGTTTTAGTTGAATTCTTAATAACATGACTAGTGGAACTACTCTTTGAACTTTTACTACTACTCTTTGAACTACTAGTGGTACTGGTAGTCTTTTGTGTAGTGGCACCTGCGGTGACATTGGTACCAGAACCAATAAGTGAATCTAAATAAATTCTCTTATCAACAATAGCAATAGTATCTTCAGAAAAATCTGTATCACTAGTATATTCATATGATGTAGTACCATTCTTTTTAGTGGAACTTGGTGGATCATAACAAGTAACATTAACTTCCTTTAAAATTGCATAATAATATCCTGGATCTTTAATATCATCTGCATCCCAATTAATTTCACCACCAGCCCATTCAATAGTACCAATTGGATTTGTAGCATTACCACCGGGCCAAATTGAAATATCAATCTTTGATGGTGTTTGTGGATATTGATAATCACCAGTAGTGGAATTATATGTACTATTCTTTAATAATGTTCTACCAATAACACCATCTACGGACCATGTTAAATAATCTTCATGCCAATCCACTTCATAAATATGATAATCATCAAATGTATCAATTGTTGTAATATTTGCACTATTATGCCAATCTAATACACCATTCCAATAATAATTTGTTTGTGTTGTATTTAAATCTGAACCAACCCATTCAAAATCAATTTCATCTTGAACACCAGAATAAAGAATAAATGATGTAATGACACCTGCTAAATGTGATGTCTTTAATTTAACACTAATTTTACCATACCAAACATCAAATGATGATGAAACTACTGTACCACCAGAATTTTTTGGCATGGCTAATACTAACGCCTTTTCATCACTATAATCCATAACATAACCAGAATATAACCATTCAGCTTCAGAAACATTACCTAAGAAAGTATTAGCATCACGCATTTGTGAACTATAATTATCAAAAATTATTGAGGTATCTTTACAAATTGCAGTGGGCATACATGAATCTAATGAAAATGAATATCTTGGATCACAATTACCTAAACAATAATTACCTGAACCACAAGTACCATCTTGTGAACAACATGGCGCACTCTCAGGACATGATACTGTACTGTTACAACTGTATGTGGTATATGCAATAGATTGTTTTAAAATCGTAGCAATAAATAGCAATCTAGAAACTAGCATTATATTTATTTTTCTATTTATTAACTTATAATAATTAGTAATTTAATGGCAATAACAACAAGCAATAATCAATAATCAAGCAGAGATGCAGAATAGAAATCTTTCAAAGATATTTTTATATTTAAATAGTTTCGAGGCATTGTTAATAATTTTTCACGTTTTTTCCTTTTTAGGTAACCAAATTAAAATTTCGCGAATCAGGTAACGAAATAAAGTTTTAAATGACCGAAAAGGGAAAACGCGGCACACTAATTGGGAAATGGCAACGTCAATTATTAATAGTGTTTCATTAATTGAAATTGTAATTGTAATTGTGTCATTGAAAAATTGATTTACTATGTATTGAAAGTGTATAATAAGAATAATAACAAAAATAAAGGTATATATTTTGGTGGTGGATAATTTGGGCTAAAAATAGACTATATTTTTTCAGCCTTTTCTTTTGTCTCTTTTTGACATTTTAAATAATATGTAAAGTATTATTTATCCTATATTAATAATCGTCATCATCTCCACATATAGCAAAATCGCTATCATTATCTGAATCTTCTTCACTACTTGTATTACTACTACCACTACTACCATGTAACATACTCTTATATGCTTGCTCTAATGTTTCAATATATTCATCTTCACTACTGTTATTCTTATTCTTATTTATATCAACTTGTTTTGCAAATCTTTCTCTATTTTCCTTGGACAATATATGTGTAAATGATTTTTGTTGTTCTCTAATATTCCAATTCATAGTACGATTAATACCATCAATAAATTCTGTGGGGGATGATTCGATAGTAGGTAACATAAATGGTGATGATTCAATAGTAACGTAATCACCACGAGTCAATTCTACTCTATTTTTACCATCAAATGCTACCCATGCAGTGGCTCTTGATTTTAATGGTACTTTAACTTTCAATTTAATAGAATCTGGTAATACAATTGGTCTAAAACTTAAAGTATGGGGACATATTGGCGTTACCGCAATAGCATTAACACTTGGATATATTAATGAACCACCAGCACTTAACGAATATGCAGTGGAACCAGTAGGTGTAGCGATAATTAACCCATCAGCTTGTGCTACGGTCATTAATGAACCATCACCATATAATTCTAACATCGAGATAAAGGGACTTGGACCACGATCAATGGTCACTTCATTTAATACTTGTTGTTTAGCAATTTGTTCCACAAAGCATATTTTTTTACCTGTCTTGGAACATCTCTCCTTTGTGAAATGTTTACGATAAACTTTTGCCTCTAATCTCATTCTTAAATTAGTTTTAATCTTTTGATTTAAAATAGATGGTAGTTTTTGTTTAAATGAACCATAATCAAAATTTGTTAAGAAACCTAATGAACCTAATGAAAATGATAAAATTGGTGGTACATGTTGTTGGAAAAGTGTAGAGGCAAATAAAACAGTACCATCACCACCTAAAGTTAAACATAAATCAAAAAATAAATCATTTTCATTAATAAATTCACGATTCCAATAACTAATTCTAGATAATTTACAAGGTGTTTCATTACAAATTTCCTTTTCACTGAAAAGTGTACTAGCTTCAATACTATCCTCTACAAATACTGTCATATCTGGATAATTTTTCAATAACCATTCCACTAATTCTCTCATTAATATAATTAAAGATGGTTCATTTTTCTTAACAATAATCATTACTCTTTCAACTTCTAAATTAACACGAGCGTTTGAGATATCCTTATTTAACATTCTTACATCGTATGCAGCATTTGTAAACTCGACATGTGATCTACTTGCTCTCAAATGTGTATCACTACTCGTCGTACTACTAACATTAGATAATTTTCTAATGGTGTCTCTTGCATTATTTAATCCATTTAAATGTTTATCAAATTGTTCATCATCAGTTTCTTCAATTGCCGTTTCATTACTTAAAGTAGGCATCGACTTTGGTGATGGTAAATTATCATATAATTTCAATTTTTCTAATTTATCGATTATATCAAATCTTGTATTAGTTGGTGTTTCACTCCTCATTGATTGTGGTGTCTTATTATGATTTATTCTGTCAACGTCTTGTAACAAGATAGAATGTTGTTGTTTCCTGTTATTGTCTATCATTTCCGATGGGCTCTTCATTTTAAAAATTATGGGTGTAAAGGGAAGGATACTTGTTATTATAAAGACAAATTAGTAATTCAACAATATACGCAGATAAAAATAGTAAATCTTTAAATAATTTTTATTAATCTAATATCGTTACAAAACTTCAAAAATAAAAATCAAATCAATACAATATATATATGACAAAAATTTATAAGAATAAAGTAATCTTATGGGTGCGACACTGTGTCAAAAGTGGTATAAAATATAAATAATTACATAACTGTGCAAAAATTCCTTGTTGTTATCTGAAAAGCACCTTTAACTTCCCGGAACAATCGTTCGGCCGTGTTTCATGATGCTATTTTTTATAGGAGTTCGGCCGACTTTTTAACGAAAAAGTGTGTAAAATTTAACGACTGCGAAAGTTTGCCCTTTTGCGTCTCTCCGATGGTTAAGTGAAAAAACTTTACTGCATAACTACTGCTTGTTATATGAAATTGTAGATATATGAATACATATTGTGGTCACACATATCTTCTATGTGACTTATTCTATCAAAAAAAAGTTAAGTGTATGCACAGATGAATAAAGATGAATAAACAAATAAATAATAAATAAATTGGTAAATTAAATTGTATAATGTTCCATATCTTCTACTTAATTAATACTTTTAACTTTACATTTCCAATCATTACCTTCTAGTAATGGTAATGAGGCACCTAAACACCAACCCAATTCATTATCAGCGATTTTCTTAGCGGTCTTTAATTCTCTATGTAATGGAATATCATAACCAGTATGTAAAAGTGAAACTTGGAATGTTAAATCTTGACAGAAATGTGGATCAGTTTTTAATTCATCCATGGAACCATCAATTAAACCGAAAACATTTTCCCAAACTTCAGAACCATTACAAACATCCTTAGATAAATTTAATAATTCACCTAATGTAAAACTTAATGGCATACCTAATGGTCTAGTTCTATCATAGAAATAAGAGAAAATAAATAAATCATTACTTTCCTTAAAGGTACGAATTAAAGATGGTTGATGAACACCATTAAACGAACATGGTGGTTGAGTACATTTAACATCTTTATTTAAGATTTGATCAGTGATAAATCTACATTGTGTACCAGCTGGTGTCTTTGGACCAACAAAATTAATTTTATATTTAGAACCATCTTCTAATTTCACAATTTCACCTGGTGCTGAAACATTTGGTGGTAAACATGGTGAAACAAGATCATAAGTAGTTGTTAAATCACCTTTCTTAATGGTACCTTGCTTAATAGCAGTTTCTACAAGAACACTATTAATCTTATTTCTACCTTCCATTAAACCATAACCTAAATGAGAAAATTGATATAATTCATATGATTCACCACCAAATGTTAAATCATATTTATGTTCACCATCAACCATTTTTTCATTTGAATTAAATGTTGGTTCAAAAACAATTTGTGTTGAACCACCACCTAAATCGAAAACGGCACTAGTAGATAATCTTTCAGAAGCACCAATATTACCTAATAAATAATTAGTGGTAATCCAAGCATAAACACCTTCTTGATCACCACTCATAATAGAAATACCATCACCTTCAACAACGGCAAATGGATAATCATTTTCTAAATGTTTTCTAACAGCCTTTAATATTAAATCACTCTTAGCTTCACCTAACAATCTTAAACCAGCAGTAGCCTTAACAGCAATTGGAGTACATGATCTCTTATCAGCTGGAACTGCATCTACAGCAATCTTTAATAATGGATCTAAAGAAGCAGCAGCACCAGAAGCATCAGTGTCGAATGATGATAAACCTGGATTTAACATTTCAAAAGTTTCTTTAATTAAAGTTGGTGGTTGTGTACATACATCAAATTCATAAACGTGAACACGAGAACCAGTTGAACCAGCATCAATCATGACAACATATTCGTGATCTTTAGTACATTTCTCACTGGATGAAATCTTAGAATTAGTAGAAGTGGTAGTAGAATCAATAGTAGTATCTTGTTCAGCTTGTAATTTAAGTGCTTGTTCTTTGACAGCTGCGGCAACACCAGAATTTTTAGTTTCAGTAGTATCATCAACGATATAACCTGGATTATTTTCCATTGGTGCAAGTGAAATTTCAGGTTTCACGTCACTTGGATTCTCTGGACGATTAATAGATTGTGCAACAGTTCTAGCAATATCGATTCTAGAATTTTCTGGTGTGGAACTTCTTATTAAAAGAAATAACATCAACAGAGCACATGAACCAATGATAAAACGATAGTTTCTCAATATAGATGGCATTTTAAATCTCAACAATTTGATAATACAATTTTAAATTCTTATCAAATTATTTTAATTAAATTAATCAAATCAAATAAATTAAACATTTTTCGCAAATATTAAAAAATTAATTTTCCATTTCTTCGGGTAATTAATGCAAATAATTAAATACTGACGCGTTAAACGTGTCGATGACTACTAATAATATGTATAATTGAGTTTTAAGACGTGTTTATTAAATATTAACAATATCCAATCTATGCACTAGTTCCATTAGAATCATGATTACGCAATTTAAACAAGTCATTCATGGTATTACGTGACAATAAACGTGACATCTTTCTACCTGCACTAGTAGGGTGAGATTTAACTGTTTCACCAGTGGAATTTTCACTTTTAGCATTACTTGTAACGCTATTAGAATCACCTTCAATATCACTCTTTGTAGTGGTCTCTTGTGATGAAACACTCATGGATTTATTCTTTAATGATAATCTGTTACTCCAACTTTTATTACTATTCCCACTCTTATTTCTTGTATGTGTCTTTGTATTTATATTAATAGTACCATCAAGTGAATTATGATCATCTGTGGATGAAAGATGTGACATATGTGACTTTCTACCTTTAATGTTAATACTCTCTTGTGTAATTTCATCATTTAATGCTAAATTATTTGTATTAATAATATTATTGTTATTAAGAGGAACATGTTCATTATTTGGTGAAGTATGCCATAAGAAATTAAATGATGGTGATTGGAAACCACTAGTACGTGTATTTTTCACTAGTGGAGATGTATCAGTTTGATTAATTGAATCCATTAACATTGGTTGTTGTTGTTGCTGTTGTTGTGAAGTACCATAAATGTTATCATAATGTGGTTCCATATTAAAATTATGTGATCCATCCATAATATTAGAATTTTGTGGTGATAATGATGTTTGAAAACCTAATAAACCATCATTATTATTTGATGTTGAAAACACTGATGTCATATTATTACTATTCATACCACTATTATTAATATTATCAATATTATTAGTACGTGTAACATTTTGATTTGGTGTCATATAATATGAAAAATCATCATTAGGGAATGTTGATATATTATTATCAGTTAACATACTACTTAATAAACTTTGCTTTGGTTGATTTACATTCATTGAAAATGGTGATTTTGATAATGGTGTACCAAAATTTTGTGTATGATTAGTTAATGGTGTAGTATTATTAAATTCAATTTTATTTGAAGTTAAAAGTGGGTATGATTTACCATTTTCATCTGTTTGAATTTGTGTCTTTTCATTTATATTAGTATTTTTATTATTTTGTAAATCCCAATAATTATCTAATTGATCAACGGTAAAACCTCTTGAATAAGTACTTATATTTTCATTATCATCAAACATCATATCTTGAAGACCAGTTAAAATATGATTATTATTTGTATCATCATAATCTAATTCTTGTTTGTTATCATTATGTTGTTTTGAATTATTATTATTATTATTATTATTATTAAAAGCATGTTCACTTATTTCATTATTTTCCATATCATTATCCCAACCATAAGAATTGTTATGCCTATGATTAATTGAATTTGAAGTTATTGGTACACCTATAGCATTAGTGGTTTACAGTAGCTGTTGTTGCCATACCTCGAGTAAACTTATTAGTGATATTGTTGTTAATACTGTTGTTAATACTATTATTTATACTGTTATTATCATTATTATTATTTGAATTATTATTATTATTCATTAAATTAATATTAGTATTAGAATTTGATAATTGTGACATTAATAAAGAATTTTGATTATTTAATAAAGGTGTAATAAAATTTTGTGATTGATCAATTTTTTTTGCAAAACTAGCTAATAATGGTTGATTATTTGTATTATTATTATTTGAATTATTAACACTTGTATCATCATCATTATTACCATTTGAATGAGTTAATGATATGTTTAATGAATTATTATTTTGATTAATTGAATTACCTTTATTAAATGAAGTAATGGAAGGTAAATAATTAAATGTTTGATTATTATTGGTATTATTATTATTGGTGTTATTGATATTATTATTATCATTATATGGTTGTGCTAATAATTTACCTCTTAAATCTCTATTTTGTGAATCTAATCTATCAAATTTTTCCTCTAACATTAAAATTTTTTTAATTAATGATTGTCTTGTCTTTTCCCAATTTTTATCATTATTTTGATCAATTTCTAATTGTTCTTTAATTAATTGAACAATTTGAGTATCTTGATTTAATGATTTTAAATATTCTTCACCCTTTGTTGTTAATAAACCAGTTGTTTTAGAGGTTAATGAATTAATTTTTTTATTTATTTTATTTAATTTAATTAATTCATCATTTAATTGTTTATTTAAATTTGTTAAATTTGTACTACTATTACTATTAGTAATATTATTATTTATTGAATTAATCGTTAAAAGGTTGTTATTATTGCTGTTATTGTTATTGTTATTATCAATATCTAATTTATTTAAAGTTGTTGATGATGAAGTCTTTTTAATTAAATTTAATTCTTTATTATCTTGTTCTAATTGAATTATTTCATTTTTCACAAAAATAATTTTATTATTTAAATTATCAATTGAATTAATTAAATTATTATTTAAATTAATTAAATTTAATTTAAATTTATCAATATTTAATTCATTTTTTTCAATTTTAACCCAATTTGAAATTTCATTTTCCATTTTAATTATTTTATTATTTGTTTGTTCAATTTTTAAATTTAATTTATCAAATTTAATTTCTAATAACATTTTTGAATTTTCTAATGATTTAATATTTGATTTTAATGATTTTCTATAATCAATTTCATATGACCAATGAATTTTTAAATTATCTAATTCTAATTGTAATGAAATTTTTGATTCATTAAAATCTTGTAATAATTGCTTTTGTTGTTGTAAAACGTCATGTAAATCTTCTTGTGCTGAAATTAAAATTTTTTTCAAATTATTAATTGAATAATTTTCTAAATCATTTAAATTAATAATACTTGAATATGAAGTTACTTGTGGTAATTTATTATTATTTTTATTATTATTATTATTATTTGTTGTTGTTGTTGTTGTTTCATCCATGTTATTATTTGAATCAGAATTATCAGTTTTATTATTATTATTATCAATTAAAATTGAATTCATATCAATTTGTGAATCATTATTAATTGTATTTCTTCTCCATTTTCTATTTTTAATTAAATTATCCATTGTTAATTTAATATTAATATCTTGTGTCATACAAAAAATTGATGGTAATTTATTAATAAAACCTAATTTATTAACCGTAATAAAATCAATTTTATATTTTTCATTTGATTTTAAATTTGTTATTGAACAACAAGTATAAAGTGAATGTGAAACATTTGGGAAAACACCAATTTGAATATTATTTAAATAAAGGATATAATGTGAAATACGATTTGAATTATCATTAAATGAGTTTGATTTGTTGGTGTTGTTATTGTTATTATCATTGTTATCTTTGTTATTGTTATTATCAATATTTGTTAATAAAGGATCATCTTTAATAAAAATATCAGGTTCATTTTCCCAATGAATTGTAATTGAATTATTTGTAATTTTATCAATTGAAACTTTAATTGCAGTTGGTAAATTAATATTTAATGATTGAATTAATTTATTTATTGACAAATTAATAAAATTATATAATCTGTAAAAAAGCCATATTATTGCAATTAATAAACAAATTGATTGTAACATTTTGTTATGTGAGTGTGGATATGGGTATGGGTATGAGTATGGGTATGGGGTATGAGTGTTGGTATGTGTGTATATTTACAGTGATTGTATTGTTGTAGATTGTTGTTTTGTTATAGTGTCAAATAAACAATTTTCCAAATTAAATTTTTGAAAAAACCGAAAAAAGTTAAAAAACCGGGTAGATCATTGGAAAAGTATAATTGTTTCGAAATTATATATTATATTATATTATATTATATTATA
>JAJLYE010000283.1:0-13786 GCA_030571715.1 Grigorovia jiainica (nom. inval.)
TATTATTATTATTATTATTATTATGTTGCTGTTGTTGTCTATCATTAAATTCGTTTGAATCATCAAAATTATTTCGAATCTTATAATTATAAATTTTATTATCATTCATACTCTTCAAAATTAAATTAAATGAAATTTCGTTATCACTTTCTAAATAAGAATCTAAATTTTGTTCCGTACTACTAATTGTTTCGATACCATTAAATGAATCTGATAAAGTCAATATAGAACCATTGCCAACGGACTGTACTAAATTATCATCAATGATAAATCCATGTAGATAAATGACATTATGTGATTTGGAATAAATTATTATTATTATTAATGTTACATTAGAATATTTAATCTTTTGTAATGACAATCTATAACTTTTATCACTATCAACCAAATCATGTTTCCAAGACAATTCTCTTTTAACTTCACAGCCGTAATTATGATTCAAAATTATGATTTCCTTTGTGGATAATAAGACAGACCAATTTTCGTTAATACTTTTCAAATCTAAAAATTCAGACCAAGTAAGAGCTTGTGCGATTTCAAATTGCCAATCCTCTACAAAATCAATTTCAATTAATCCATTTGAGTTTGACATTATTAGTCTTGATTCTGTACTAGACCAATTTATTTTTTTCAAATTTGTCAATTGATAAGTTTCAAAAATGGAACCTTTAAATTTATTAATTAAATTTAAATTAATACCATGTCTTTGTACATTTTGTGGTATATTACCAACCCCCCAATTACCCTTGATATCAATTAATGCAAATTGATAAAGATCCCACGGATTGAACGCAACATCCGCTAAAGGGAAATCGCTAAATTGATTTGAGTAAAGTGGGTTATACAATTGATAATTTATTTCGTTAGTATATATGTTAATCATTTTAATCTTTAACACGTAGAATGAGTTTTCAGTAATGATACCGATATTATCAGAGTAACGACCTAATGTTTGTGATAATGTTGGTAATTTAATGCATTTAATTTTAGATTTTAAATTTAAATCAATTATGATAGAGTTTTTATAATTATTTGTTTCCAACATATAATCGAAGAAAATTAAATTTAAAGTACAATTTGATTCACCTGATGAGTAAGCTAAAATATTAATTTCTTCATTTTCACGAGAAAGATAAGTAGTTTGAATGATCCCCATAGTGATCATGTCACCTATGGATGGATCAATGTATTTAAATTTATCATTTTTCGAACTCAGTAGATGATTATTGCTTTTAACATTATTTTTGAATTGTCTTAATGTATCATTAATTTGAATATTATTATCATGATTTAATGAAATATGTGAAAAAAATTCACTTTTGGAAAGATCTTTCTTTACATTTTTGAATACTTTAATATTACTATTGTAATAATTTGCTTTTGCTATATTATTATCACTATATTCATCATCGTCATCAGTATCATCATCAGTATCAATTATTGATTCATCGTCTTGTTCAATATCATAATTATCTGGTAGCAAATAATTAGGAATGGTTCTAAGGACATCTCCCTCATGGTTATTTGTAATATCTAAATCAATTTCATCTTGTTTATTTATAATTTCTCTTTGAAAATCAATACTATTAGGACCTTGTAAGACTTTCCAATTTAATAACTTTGAATTTAAATTCAGTATTTGATTACTACTTGATACCCAATTATTTGATCCATTATTATTAATATTTGCATCGATGTTGTTATTGTTGTTATTATTATTGGTTATCGGTATATAAGGACCATTAACCCCCACAGCCAGTTGTCTCCCCACGATGTTCGCACCTGGAACTTTTGGTTTAAACATTAAGTAAGTATTTTGAATATATTTATGGATGTGTAGTTGTTGTTTATACCGTTACACTCATCGATTCAGAATGTAAAAACTGAAAAGAAAAAACATTGAAAAAAAAAACTTTACTGAAAATAAAAAAAAAAGTTTATAAAAAATATACAAAAAATTTATATAAAATTAGATATTGTTAAAAAATATAATTCGTTAAATAATAAACTGTGTATTTGTATTATTAGTAATAATGATTGGTTAGAATAAATAGTAAAAACAAGTAATAAATGCTAAAACTTGTTAATAAATTATTTATTGACCCTTAGATGGATCAGCTTCGAATCTTAAATCCCAACCAATTTGTGGACCTAATTTAGGTAAGACTTCAGCGACAGATTGAACATCTTTATCACCACGACCAGAAATATTAATAATTAAATTTTCAGTTGGTTTCATTGTCTTTGCGATTTGAATAGCACCATAAATAGCGTGTGATGATTCTAAAGCAGGAATAATACCTTCTAATTCAGAAAGTAATTTGAAACCTTCTAAAGCGTTAGCATCAGTAGCGGCTCTAAATTCAGCACGACCAGTTGCCTTCCAAAATGCTAATTCTGGACCAACACCTGGATAATCTAAACCAGCAGAAACAGAATGAGTATCATGAACTTGACCATCATCATCTTGTAAGACATAAGTTTTAACACCATGTAAAACACCTGGTCTACCAACAGTTAAAGTAGCAGAATGATGAGCAGTATCAATACCATCACCACCAGCTTCAATACCATATAATTTAACAGATAAATCATGTTCAAATGGGGAGAACATACCAGTAGAATTAGAACCACCACCCACACAAGCGACAATTGCATCAGGTAATTTACCATCATTTAATTCAGCGAATTGTTTCTTTGTTTCATTACCAATAACACATTGGAAAGTACGTACTAAAGTTGGATATGGATGTGGACCAATAGCTGAACCAACAGCATAATAAGTTGATTTTAAATTAGTAACCCATTGACGGAAAGCTTCAGAAGTGGCATCTCTTAAAGTTTGAGTACCGTTAGTAACGGCAACGACTTTTGCACCTAAAATTCTCATTCTGAAAACATTTAAAGCTTGACGACGAACATCTTCAGCACCCATATAAACTGTACAACCTAAACCGAATTTAGCACAAGCTGTAGCGGTAGCAACACCATGTTGACCAGCACCAGTTTCAGCAATGACTTCAGTCTTACCTAATCTTTTAGCTAAAAGAACTTGAGCTAAAGCGTTATTAATCTTATGAGAACCAGTATGATTTAAATCTTCTCTTTTTAACCAAATTTGTGCACCACCACAATAATCAGTTAATCTATCAGCTTTATGTAAAGAAGATGGACGACCAATATAAGAATAAAGAGATTTAAAATCTTCCCAAAATTGTGGATCAGCAATAGCTTCTTCATAACCAGCTTCTAATTCACGAAGACAAGCATGTAAAATTTCTGGTACATATTGACCACCAAAATCACCGAATCTTGTTGGATGTTTATGAGATTCTTCAAAATTTTCAATAATTTCCTTTGAATTAGCAGCATCCTTAATAGATTGTTGATGAATAGCATTAAATTCATCAATGGTTAAAATTTTATGTTTTACACCATTTAAGATTTCTTCAACGTATTGTTTCACGACGTTATAACGATCACCCTTTGGTGCATCCTTACATAAATTAACGATTTTGGAACCAATAACTACACCATCTGCCAATTCACCAACAGAATCAAAATGTTGTCTAGTGGAGACACCGAACCCGACAGTGATTGGAATATCACCAGTAAATTTTCTTACACGACCAATTAATTTATCTAAATCAGTAGCCATTGATGATTGAACACCGGTGGTACCCATTCTTGAGACGACGTAGATGAATGAGTTAGCTAATTGTGCTAATAATTGTAATCTTTCATCGGTAGTGGATGGGGCAACTAATGGGATTAAAGAAAGACCGTTATCATGAACGTAATTTCTGATCTTTAATGCTTCTTCAGGTGGTAAATCGACAATGATGAAACCATTAGCACCTGCATCAGCGGCATCTTTAATAAATTTTTCTTCACCATAATTTAAAATTGGATTGTAATAACCCATAAGAATAATTGGTAAAGTGATACCTTGTGATCTTGCTTCCTTTAACAATTGTAAAGTTTTCTTCATGGTGACACCATTATCTAAAGCGATGTTGTTAGATAATTGAATAGTTGGACCATCAGCAATTGGATCAGAGAATGGCATACCTAATTCGATAACGTCGACACCACCATCTTGGAAACCTCTTAAGATTGGGATAGTGTCTTCGATGGTGGGGAAACCAGCTGTCATAAAAGTGACAAGGGCCTTACGGCCTTCGGAAGCGGCGTTTTTGAAAGTTTGTCTTAACAATTCTGACATTTGTAACTTGTGTAAGTGTACTTTGTTGTTGTTGTTGTTGTTGTTGTTGTTGGAAGTGAATGAAAAATTATTGAAGTGAAAAAAAATGGAAAAAATGGAAAACGACGAATTTAAATAAAATTATGGGGACGTGAAAAATAAAGTGTGACTAATTTTGAATTGCCCAGAAAAGTGCGTAGAGAGCGGCGAGAGTGAGTGTTGTCTAGAGGAAATCCATGTTGAGACTGTTGAGGTCGAGTGTGGTCAAGTCGAGGTCGTCGTTGGTGTTGTTGTTGGTGTTGTTGATGTTGGTGTTGGTGGTCATGTTGCTCATGTTGAGAATGCTGGCAGGTGTAAGGTTGGTGGTCGGTGGTGGGACGGTGTTGGTGTGGGCGAGTGGAGTGTGACCGTTGTTCAAGTTGATGTTGTTCAACACTGCAGATGGCGACAGCATGTTGTTCAACACCTGCTGTGGTTGCAAGTTCTTGTTGATGTTCACGTTGCTGTGGTGCACATTGTTCGTGGTGTTGGTCATCGTGTTGTTGGCCATCGCGTTGTTCACAGATTTCACAGTTTTCATGGCCGTAGCATTCATGTTCTTTGGTGTGTTGCCATTGGAATTGTGTGAGATCGGTACATTCGTGGCATTGGTAGTGACAGGTGTGCTGGCGGTGTTCTTGCTAACAGATTTAGTCTTCCTCGGTTTCTTGGTGGCTGGCGTGGTACTAGTGGTAACAGAGCTATTTTTCCTCATTGATTCTAATTCAGTAAATAACAATTCCACTGGTTGATACTTGAAATTATTATATTGTACACCAAATTCTAAACAAAATTGGAATATCCTCTTCATTTGATAGTATCTGGACGTTAACTCGTTGATTTGTTTCTGTAAGGAAATTACTTCATCACGAATATCATTAAATTTATCCCGTGCTGTCATTGTCTCATTATTCATTTGATCAATAGTCGCTAATTTATTTAGATATTCATTAAATTTTAATCTTAATGGTAAGATAGAATCTACCATTACTTGTAATTGTAACTCATATTCTTGCTTTAATTGTGGATTCTTATATAATTCTAATTCAAATTCATTTAAATTGGCGCTACTCTTAACTGTTGTGTTGTCATTGGTATTAATATTACTGTTGGCAGCAGCATCAGCATTACTGTTCACACCGTTGGAATTTGTCATTATGCTATTACTTTGATTCATGTATTATGTAATTAATTTAATTAAAATTTATTAAATTAGCAATTACTTGCAATCAATTTTATTTTTCTATATTGGAAAATATTTTTATTCAAAACTTTTATTTGTTTACTACAAAATTAAGATCATTAAATAAACGTTCACAAAAGGAGAAGGCAAACACACAGGATGTCTGGTTTGAAGATATTATTCTTTGGAACAGATCTCTACAGTTGGCATTCACTGTATGCATTACAAATGTTACAATCACAACATACAGGATTAATTAAAGATATTAATGTCGTATGCAGACCACCAAAATTCGGTTCTGGAAGAAATAGTAAACTTTTATATAAATCAAATATATCCAAGTATATAACACAAACAACACATTCATCTACCGCCATCAGTAACAACAACAACATGTCCCGGGATTTAATTCTTTGTGATAACAAACAGGATATGATCGATAAATTGGATACTGTCTCGAGGGATACAGATATTTTAATATGTGCATCGTTTGGTCTATTGATACCAAATAAAATTATAAACAACATTCCTTATAATTTTAATTTACATCCATCATTATTACCTAAATATCAAGGTAGTACACCATTGCAGACTGTTTTACTGAATAATGATAAGATGACTGGGTACACAATACAAACTTTACATCCATTTAAATTCGATAAAGGTCAAATAGTATACCAATCATTACCCCTGCCCATAGACGATTTATTGAAAGCTGAAACAAAAGTACCTGCAACGTATCAAGAAATGTTTAAAGATTTAAAACCAGTGGTTCCCACTTACACGTATAAATTAATGGATCAATTGGGTTACCTTAGTGGCCAATCTCTAATCAAATTAATTCAAACTGGTAAATTCAAAGATCAACAGAATTATTTGACACCAAATGACAACTATAAGTCAAGTGGGACAAAAAAATTTAACTTGAGGGACAGAATATTAAATTATATGGATTTTAATGCGGGGGCAATGCATAGAATATTAATGACTTTGGGCCCCATTACAATTAAGATATCGAATAATTCATTCAATTTAATTGTCCATGATGCAGAATTAACTACACAAAGTTTATATTCGTTACAAAATAATATAATAACACAACAGGGACCACTATATATCGACAAGAGACAATGTAAATACTTGTATTGCTACGATGGTTCATTGTTAAAATTGAAAAAGTGTCAAAAATTGAAAAATTGAAGTGGAAAAAATTTGGAATTTTAATTTGGGCGATAAAAAAAAAACATCAAATAAAAACAATTTGGAAAAGTTTAATTTGATTTCAACAGTTTTCATTTGTATTTTTTTGGTAATTCTGTAACAGATAAATGGATAAACCATTGAGCGATAAGAAGAAATGGGAAGATGATAACATTCATACTCAATTGAATGATATGAATTCATCATCATCATCATTTCCAAAGGAAAATTCAAAACAATTTAAAAATAAAAATAACAATGATTCAAATTGTAAAATTATTTATGAACCAGCACCAACTTGGAGGAAATTGATTTATGATTTTATTGTGTTTGCATTCCATAACATCTTTAATTGTTTCTTCCGTGAAATTAAAACAAGAGGTGGGTTTAAAATACCTAAGGAAGGTCCAATTATATTCGTTGGTGCACCACATGCAAATCAATTCGTAGATCCAGTTATATTGATGGATCAAGTTAAGAGAACAGCAAATAGAAGAATATCATTTTTAATTGCCGCAAATTCATTAAAGAGACTCGTCGTAGGGTTTTTAGCACGTTGTTTATTAACCATTGGTGTTCAAAGACCACAAGATAATTTAAAATGGTTTGAAGGTAAAATTTATATCGATGAAGATGAACCATGTAAAATTTATGGTATTGGTACACATTTTTTAAGAGATATGGAAGTGAAAGGTTTAATTGGTTTACCTAAATTTATGGGTTCATCACAAATTGAATCAATTGAAAGTGATACAGAATTAACCATTAGGAAAGAATTTAAATTGAAGAGAGCCACAACGGAATTTAAAGAATTATTATACACAGGTATTAAATATAAATATGCACATCGTGTTGATCAATCACAAGTTTATGAACAAGTATTTGAACATTTAGCTAGAGATAATTGTATTGGTATTTTCCCTGAAGGTGGTTCACATGATAGAACTGATTTATTACCATTAAAAGCTGGTGTCGCGATTATGGCATTAGGTTGTATGGATAAATACCCTAATAAAAGTGTTAAAATTGTACCTTGTGGTATGAATTATTTCCATCCACATAAATTTAGATCTCGTGCAGTTATTGAATTTGGTGATCCAATTGAAATCTCAAAATCTTTAGTGGCAAAATACCATGACCCTACAACAAATAGAGACGCTGTAAAGGAATTATTAGATTTAATTACTAAAGGTTTAAAATCTGTCACTGTAACTTGTAATGATTATGATACTTTAATGGTAGTACAAACAATTAGAAGATTATATTCTACACAATATGCTGATAAATTACCAATTTCATTAATTGTAGATTTAAATAGAAAATTAGTGCAAGCTTATAATGATAATAAGGATAATAAAATTTGGAAAGATTTAACTAATGATATTCTTAAATATAATGCTAAATTAAAACATTTAAATATACCAGATCATTTAGTGGAAAATGCAAAATTTAATTTTATCAAGAATGGTATTAAATTAATGATTAATTTATTTAAAGTAATAATATTGTTAATATTATCATTACCAGGTATAATTATGTTTTCACCAGTTTTCTATATCGCTAAAAGATTATCAGAACAAAAGGCACGTGAAGCATTAGCACACTCCACTGTAAAGATTAATGCTAATGATGTTATTGCCACTTGGAAAATTTTAATTGCTTTAGGTGTGGCACCATTATTATACATTTTTTGGTCAATTTTATTAATGTGTAAATATTATAATTTAACAAATTATAGTAAAAAAATTAATTTTTTAATTATTTATATTATTTGTTCAATAATAACTTATAATGCATTAATTGTCGGTGATATTGGTATGGATATTTTTAAATCAATTAAACCATTATACATTTCAATGAAATCACCAAATGGATTAAAATCATTACAAGAGGAACGTAGATTATTAACCATTAGAATTGTTGAATTAGTAAATCAATTAGGTAATGATTTAGTCTCTGGATTGAATCATGATGATGAACCAAGAGATCTTGTTATGGAATTATTAACTACGCAACATATTAAGACAAATTATTATAATGATGATCATGATAAAATTACAAATGATTTGAAACAAGATGGATCTGATTTGAATAAAGCAGATGTTGATATTATTAATGATAAAGATTTAAAGGATATTGATACGACGATTATTGGTAACGAAACAAATGGTTTTCAAAAATCTAATGATGCTAATAATAATGTTGATGATGATGATAAAGATGTTTCACCTAATTATAGTTTAAATGGTGAATCTACACATGGTGAATCGGATGCTGTTTCATTAATGAATAGTGATAATTCATTATCAAATATACCAATTTTTTCATCAAGTAAAAGACCTGATTTATCACTATTTAAGACAATTTCCACTGAGAGTGAATGTGACTTAAAGATCGATGATGATAAAATTGATAAGATAAATGAACTAGTTGCTAATGATGACGATGATGATAAGAGTAATGTCAATGAAGATGTTATGATTAATAATGATATTAGTGATGTAAAGTCTCGTATTGCACAAGCAGTTAGAAAAAATCGTGATTAAATATTTTATTGTTAATGTAAAAAAGATAAGACTAAACCAAACAAATATAAGACACTAATCTATATTTTCTGTGTATATATATCTGCGTATATGTGTATATAAATATGTAAGTATGTAAGTATACACTACTGTATAATGTTGTAACAAATTAATATGTGAATTGCACGTGCCGTCTTGATATAAAATTTATAATTGAAAAATTGTGCGCGTTAGAATAAATATTGGATATTGAATATTGATATAGCATAGAGAATATAGACGATGACCAGCACATCAGTAAATACACATGACACAAATAACAATATAACATCTGTTACTAATAATAATAATACGACTATTAATAATGGCAACAGTAATAATAATAGATTGAATTATTACGATGTGATATCGTCATTAGCTACATTAGATAATTCACAAGAGATTATCTTCACACCAGAAGAATTAAAACAATTAACAGATCGAACCACCACTACCAGTAACACTGACACATTTACCAAATCACATAAAAACATACATGGTTACCTAGGAGGCAAGGTCAATATCAATGAACTTACTAGTGTAGATTATAATTTAAATCATACTTTGATGGGTGGGTATGTACCACAATTGCAATTGGAGACATTATGTAGTACTAATTTTAGTGAATTGTTTCATAAGCAATTGAATTGCAAGAAATTGTTGCAAGTTAATGATATTTTCCAAAAGGATATAAATGTTGCTAGAAATAATGGCAATACCAATACTAATAATGTTAATGTCGATGTTAATATCAATGATGGTACTATCAATGATGCGAAAGATATGAATAATCCAGCGATGAATCCCAAAGTTTATCAATATACAAATTCTGAAGGTAAAACAATAAGGAAGACAATTATTTGTCGTCGTTGTAATAGTAAATTCAGTGGTGCAAACAGATTGAAACAATGGCAACAACATAATTGTAAAAAGTAGTATATAGTTTACCATATATAAAATCGTTATAATACAGTGTGACAGAATGTAATAAGACATAATTCAGTGCAGTGCCAATTGATAAGACTCGCCGTTTAGAGTTATCATTTCCTGTTCAGGTAAGAGATCTGTGTGTTTCAACAGAGACAATGACCACTTGAGTAGCTCAAATCATTGCAACAAACACACAGCGATCGTTACCATGTAGCACACGGCCACTACATACACCACAAGTCGTTCCACTATTGATACAAGCAGCACAATCTAACAAATCAACAATAATAGTCAGAGACAATGCACCCTCGCAATTCCGCATGCGGTAGTAAAATTAATTGCCGGCCGTTTTTTTAAATTATCTGAAAAATTAACATTTTGAATATTGACAATTAAATTTATTTATTCCACAATTAAAATACACAAATTTACAATACATACTGGTAACAATATGACTATATTCATTGGTGTCTACACCGCAATCTATAGTTATACACCACAAACTGACGAAGAATTACAAATTGATGAAGGTGATTTACTTTATTTATTGAGTAAATCTGACGTGGACGATTGGTGGACCGTAAAGAAAAGGATCGTCGGTGCTGATGTAGAGGAGCCAATGGGGCTTGTACCATCTAACTATATTGAACCTGCTACAGTATTGAAACAAATGAAGGCGGTTTATGATTATAATGAAGTACAAAATGCTGATGAAGAAATTTCATTTAAGGAAAATGACATTTTTGATGTTTTTGATGATAAGGATCCAGATTGGATTTTAGTTAAATCTATTAATGATAATCAATTTGGGTTTGTTCCTGGTAATTATATTGAAGATTTAGATGCTTCTGCGGCAACAAATAATACAACTATATCAACTAACACTAACACCAATGTTGCACAACCTGTTGCTGCTGCTATTCCTCAAATAGCTAACGTCGATTCATTCTTACCACCACCACAACATAAGGAAAGAACTGAAAGTTTAGAACCTGTGCCATTACCTGATATGGATAATAACAATTCTAATAATATACCTCAACAAATTCAAGAAGAAGAAGAGGAAAATCCACCACCAAAACCAATGAGACCAAATCAAACAGGAAATGATATGGTCATTAATCAATCTCAATCTCAATCTCAATCTCAATCAAGAGATGATTACAGGGATGATCGTAGAGATGATTACAGGGATGATCGTAGAGATGATTACAGGGATGAACGTAGAAATGATGATAGAGATGATTACAGAGGTGATCGTAGAGCTGAACAAAGAAATCAAAAAAGAAACAATTATGATGATAATGATCGTGATTATTCTAATCCAACTGAAAGTAGATATGAAAATGCTGATAATTTTTATCAAACTTGGAATATTCAAGAAATTGAAGGTCGTAAAAAGCATAAAGCAAAATTATCAATTGGTAACAATAAAATTACTTTCATACCATCCAAAAAAAATTCACAACCACAAGAATGGACATTTGATAAATTAGTCTCTTATGATAATGAAAAGAAACATATGTTCTTGGAATTTATTGATCCTTATAAAAATTTAGAATTACATACTGGTACAAATGATATTTGTAATGAAATTATGTCCATTATTGGTGAATATAAAGGTGCTTCTCGTGGTGTCGGTATTAAAGAAGTAGAAATGGCATCAAAATCCAAAAAACAAGGTAAAATTATTTATGATTTTATTGGTGAATCAAATGATGAATTGACCGTAAGATCCGGTGATATTGTTCTCATTATAAATGATAAAAAATCACCAGATTGGTGGATGTGTGAATTAAAATCAAATGGTAAGAGAGGTGTTGTACCAGCACAATTTGTAGAAATTCAAGATTCTATCCCCAAGAGAGAAAGAAATAATAGTGGATTTATAAATTCAATTAAAAAAATGGCTAAATCACCAATGAAAAGTGGTAAAGATCATTTAGATTCAAATTCTTCTTCATCTCATGGTTTAAATTTAAAAGTTGATAGTGGTTCATGGAGAGATGATGCTAATCAAGATATTTCTTCGAAGAAAAAATCAAGAAATAGACTTTCATTTTCATCAAAGAAGAAAAATGATCACTCTAGAGATAATAATAATAATAATAATAGCAATAACGATAATCAAAAAGCATTCCCTGATCCAAAGAAATCACGTTTATGGGTAGATAGAAGTGGTACTTTTAAAGTTGAAGCACAATTTATTGGTTGTGCCGAAGGAAAAATTCATTTACATAAATCAAATGGTGTGAAAATTGCTGTTGCAGCAGATAAATTATCTGATGATGATTTAATTTATGTGGAAAGAGTCACTGGTTTCAGTTTGGATAAATTCAAGCAACATTCCAGAGCCAACAATACTAATAATGATAATAATGTCAATAGACAATCTGCTGGTAGAGATCCAAGAGATGCAGAACGTGAAAGAAGAAGAAGATTAAGAGAAAAGGAGGAAAAAGAACGTGATAGAGAAATTAGAGAAAGAGAAATTATTGAATTACAGAAGGCAAGACAATTATTAGATGAAGAAAGACATAAATTACAAGAACAAAAGGATTTACCGCCAATCAAACCACCAAGACCTGAATCTGAACCACTTAATAATAATAATACAATTTCTGCTGGTTCAAGTAGTAGAAATAATCAACCATACACCAGACCAAAAAATAATGGTAGTGGTTATGATTGGTTCGAATTTTTCTTAAATGCTGGTGTGGATGTTGGTAATTGTCAAAGATATACTATTAATTTTGATAGAGAACAAATTACTGAAGATATGATGCCTGATATTACTGAAAGTATGTTAAGAACTTTAGGTTTACGTGAAGGTGACATTGTGAGAGTCATTAAATATCTTGATAAGAAATTAGGTAGAGAACCACAACAAATTACCGCTGTAGCAACTGGTGGTATGTTCTCACAACCAGATGGTTCATTAAAGGTTGAGAATAACGCAGTCCCACAACAAGCTGGTGTTTCGCAACAATTACTTGAACAAAATACTGCTCCAGCAGCTGTTGCCTCTGCTAATATTGCTCCAGTGGTATCCGCTGATGATGATGCGTGGACCGCTAAACCAGCAGCTAAATCACAAAATGATTTACCTGTTAATAATAATAATTTCACTGGTTCTATGCAAGATCTATTAAACTTAGAACCATTAGAACCAAAGAAAGGTACATTAGCTACATCTCCAAATGCTATTCCAGAACCTAATTTACAAAAATTAGAACCGGTTAAAACTTCAGGTTCATCCGCACAAGTTACTGCTAATGTCACTGGTGGTGCTATCCCAAGTAATTTAGTTCCATTGGATCCATTTAAAACTGGTGGTAACATGTTACCAATGAGTACAGCTTTTGTTATGATGCCATTCACCACTGGTGGTTTAATGACTATGCAAAGAACTGGTGGCATGCCACAAACAAGTTTTGGTGCTTCACAATTAACTGGTGGTTTAATGCCACAAACTACTTTTGGTGCTCCTCAATTAACTGGTGGTGCAATGCCATTACAAATTACCGGCGGTGCTATGCCATTGACTTCATTTGGATTGCCACCTGCTGGTACCGTCTTACCAGTGCAAAAGACTGGTAGTGGTTTGATTCCTATGAATACTACTGGTGGTATTATGCCACAAACAACATTTGGTGCTCAATTAAC
>JAJLYE010000284.1:0-20743 GCA_030571715.1 Grigorovia jiainica (nom. inval.)
TTTAAATGATTTTTGTGTAATATATTGTTTTAACATTTTAGTTTCAGTTAATTGTGGTATACCATAATCCATCATTTCATCTAATAATTCATAAATAATAACAAAATTGTCTCTAATGGATTCTTCCTCTACAACTTTAAGATATTCAGTTAAAACTTTTACAATTCTATGTAAAAATGTAAAAATTTCAATCGCGTTAACTGTAGTGGATGTGGCTAATGCTACAATATATAAATCATTATGTTGAATAAATAAATATTCAATACCATTACGACTTATACATGGTGGTAAAACGTTTGAATCTTCATCAAATTCCATTAATAAAGTGGAAAATTTATCAATTGTAGATAATGGAATATCATCTTTATAACGACGTGATAATAACGGTTTACCCTTATCATCACAGAAATAAACACCAGAAACACCCATTATTAAACTTGAAAAAAAAAGCTTGAAAAAAAATTAAATAAATAATAAATAAATCAATAATTAATCACTTGATTTAATCTAATTAATTGGATGGATATTAATTATTAATGGTTAATTATTCTCTTTATAAATATTCAAATTTAAAATTTGAATTTTAAACGTTTATTGCGGTTTAATTTTTCAATATTCCAGAAAAATGAAAAACTGGGAAAAAAAAAACGAACAGGAATACGCAAAACGGTACCCACAGGCCTTTTTTTCGCCTTTTTCAGTACCACTAAATTTACCCCGCTTTTAGTGATTTGAGGTGTATAGTTTTCACAAAAATGCCAATTACGTTTTCCAATTTGACATTGGTAAATTTGTTAAATGACAAGTTGGCGAAAACAATTGGAACTTGGTACTCATAAATTAATTAATTTTCAGTTTAAAGGAAAAAAAAATATTAATACACATTTAACAATATAAAATAATATATATCAGATATTTATAATTACAACTATTCAATCATGCAAACATCATTTTAAAATCCTTTAAAGGTTATCAGATGAAGACTTAAGTGATCAATTCATGTTTCACTATATTAAATTTAAATGAACATCATTCAACTTTAGGTGAACTAACTCTGACTAACAAAGACTTAGTAGAAGGTGACACCACAGATCTGTCTATTGAGGCAAGGGGAAACAGCTAATAATGTTTGTAATCAAAAACTTTCTGATATGTCATCAAATGTTGTTCAGAATGATGTATCTGACTTCGAAGTCATTAAAGGTAGAGATAAAGAAGAGGTTACTGTATTGAAAACTACTAAATTATCAGCAATAGTTAAAGCCAAATTAAAAAACCAATTAAATCATCTAGTTACTAAATATGTCAAGAAAAAGGATTCCAATGTTTCTACAAAAGGTATTCAGAATAAGAATATGACATGTTGTGAAAAGAAAAAATTGATGATAATTTATCAATCTAAAATATGCCTAAAACTGATTAATGGTTGTACTAATGTGTCTAAGTATATGAAAACTTATATATCAGAAGAAAAAGATTATCGTCGTTCAATAGGTAATTTAATACAAAGTGCAATGAGAAATCAAGAATAACTCTTACTGTTCCATGGAATGCTGGAAAAGTGTCATTCTTATTGGATTCAAAGCTGAAATAATTTCCCAGAACTGCAAAACTAGCTCTTCATTTACGTTTCACAAAAAGAACCTTCTTTGATGTCGAAAGACTATTTAGTATCTCTCGACATAACATATCCAATCGTTATTATATGGGAACCGATATGTTAGAGTTATCAGTTAATTTAAGAATATGTCTAAATCTTTTTGGTTTAAACGAAACTAAAGACCATTTGAATACATTAAATGATGAATATTATAATGTAGAGCATGATCTTGAATTAGATGAAACGATAATAATGGAATAATTGGTTTCTGCGTATATTAAAAAATTAAAAAAATAAAAAAATAAAAAATAAAGTGAAAGTTGAAAATAAGTAGGTACCAGTATGAGAAATAAAAAGTTAATTATATGGTACTAAATGAAATGATAATTACTCAGAACTTTATTGGGTATCTATTAAACATCTAAAGTACCATATAACGAAGTTTGGTAAGTTTTTAATCAAATTTGAAGAAGTTCAAAAATCGGTACTTTAGGAAAACCCAAGTACCGACGGTTTTTACTATGGGGAAAATATCTGTGTCGGTACCTTAAAAAATTGAATTTTTGATCAAAAATAGGTCTAAAACTTTTCAAATTCTTTTGAAAATTTGTCAGATGAAAGATCTTGCTCTAAAGGGCCTAAAGATGAGGTTTAAATTATATAGCGTATATACTCTTAGAGAAATAAGTCAAAATAAAAAGTACCTTTTTCATCCAAATGGCCAATCGGTACCCAGGTACCGACGGTACCCAGGTATCAGGTACCAATTTTTTCAAATTTTTTTCAAAAATATTTTTCGGTTTTTTCAAAAAAAAATTTCAATTTTCAAAAAATGAAAAACGGCCCAAAAATGAACTTTTGTTTTTTTTGAAATTGATTTTTCCCAGGTACCTATTTTAGTGCAAATTTACTCGTGGGTACCGTTTTGCGTATTCCTGCTCGGCGTTATAAAGTCACGCTCGGCGAAATACCCAAACAAGAAATTCCCCGTCACCCAGATCGAAAAAGCAACTTTCTCAAATGTAAGGGAACGATTTCCCTTTTGGGCCATGGTTACCATAGTGGTTACCACAATAATAATTTATCTGTTCAATAATATCATTTACAATATCATTTAATTAATATCATTTACCATACCATTTACAGTGACACACAAAACAACATACACATTCTCTAACACTTCCATCCTTAAACATTCTCGAGCTCAAAACTGCAAATTTCGAAATTTGTTTTTCTTTTTCGGTTTTTCTCAAAAAAATGAAAAATTAAATTAATCAAATAAATAAAATAAAATAAAATAAATAAATTAAATTAAAATAAAATAAGAAAAAACAATTGTGACTTACATTTGATTCCAATTTTTTGGTTGAAATATTTATTTATTTATCAACAACTTTTACTTATAAGACAAATAAATATAATTATCTACATTGGAAATCATTATTTAATTACTTTTTTTTTTGTTAATATCTATTTATTTTCATTTGAAATCATTTCCTCGTTTTAATTAATATTTACGGCTTATATTAACTCCTTCTTCTTCCTCTTCTTCTTCATAATCATTCCTTTTTTCTATTCCTTATATCAATCAAAATAACAAGGTGAAATTATCATAAAAATTTTACAAATAATTAAATTAATTACTATAATAATAATAATATAAGAAAATTATTTTCATTTAGATATCAAAAAAAATAATAATCATTTATTTCCAAAATTTCGTATTTAAATTTAAATTTTAATTTAAATTTTAATTCAATTACAAAATTACAATCAAATTTAAAATTAAATTTTGTTTTTTTATTAACAACTTTAACATTAATTATTTTAATTAATGCAATTATTTCAATTTTATTCATTTTAAAACAATTTATTAATCTTTTTTTGGGGGGGTTATATCAATTACAATTCTTATTATTTAATTTATTAAATAATAATTTAAATTTAAATAAATTTAATTCCTTTTATCATTTTTATAATATGAATAATAATTTTAATAATAACAATATTATAACAAATTCAAATACTTTTTTGTTAAATAATAACAACAACAATAATAATAACAATTCATCACAACAAAAAATGCAAAACAGTAACAACATTTCACAACAACAACAACAACAACAACAACAACAACAACAAAATAACAATACAAATAATAACTCAACAATTGTAGGTCTACATTATAAAATTGGTAAAAAAATTGGTGAAGGTTCATTCGGTGTTTTATTTGAAGGTATTAATATGATTAATGGTATACCAGTGGCAATTAAATTCGAACCAAGGAAAACTGAAGCACCACAATTAAAAGATGAATATAGAACTTATAAAATAATGTCTGGTACACCAAATATACCATTAGCTTATTATTTTGGTCAAGAAGGTTTACATAATATTTTAGTTATTGATTTATTAGGTCCATCATTAGAAGATCTTTTTGAATGGTGTGGTAGAAAATTTTCTATAAAGACCGTTGTACAATGTTCAATTCAAATGTTAACTTTAATTGAAAATTTACATTCACATGATTTAATTTATAGAGATATTAAACCAGATAATTTTTTAATTGGTAGACCAAATCAAATTGATGCTAATAATATTCATTTAATTGATTTTGGTATGACAAAACAATATAGAGATCCTAAAACAAAACAACATATACCATATCGTGAAAAAAAATCATTAAGTGGTACTGCACGTTATATGTCAATTAATACTCATTTAGGTCGTGAACAAAGTAGACGTGATGATTTAGAAGCATTAGGTCATGTTTTCTTTTATTTTTTAAAAGGTCATTTACCTTGGCAAGGTCTTAAGGCACCAAATAATAAACAAAAATATGAAAAAATTGGTGAAAAGAAAAGAATGACAAATGTTTATGATTTATCACAAGGTTTACCAATTCAATTTGGTCGTTATTTAGAAATTGTAAGAAATTTAGGTTTTGATGAAACACCTGATTATAATGGTTATCGTAATCTTTTATTATCTACTTTAGATGATATTCATGAAGTAGCAGATGGTAAATATGATTGGATGAAATTAAATGGTGGTCGTGGTTGGGATTTAAAAATTAATAAAAAACCAAATTTACATGGTTATGGTCGTCCAAATGCACCAGATAAAAATCAAAAAAAAATTAGAATTAATAATAAATTAAATCAACAACAACAATATATTCAACAACAACAACAACAACATCATCAACAACTCCAAAATAATAATGATAATATTGACCCAACATCGTTTGAAGCATTTCAACAACAAGCACAACAAAGATATTCACAATATCATCCATTAAATCGTCATTCAGTACAACCATTAAATAAACCACAACAACGTTATGATCAAAAAATTATGTATCAAAGACAATCATTAAATAATAATTTAATGAATGTGGGTAATTATAATTTACAAAATAATAATAATCCTCTTCCTCCCACACCACCTAATAATAACAACAACAACAACAATAACAATCGCGTAAGTACATTTAATGGTGGTAATATGATGAATAATTCATCACAACCATATCCACAACAACAATTAAATGCTAATAATAATCCAAATAATCAATTTTCACAATCACCTATGAATAATAATAATAATAATAATAATAATAACTTTATTAACAATAACAACCAAAATAATAACAATATTAATATGGAAAATAATAATAAACAATACAATCAAATGGTTGGTGATAATAGTGATGATATTTCTGATGATGATAATGGATTTTTCAGTAATTTTGGTTGTTGTTAATTATAATACAAACAATTTAACAAAAAAACACATATGTTCCCACTCTTTTCCTAAAATTAAACATTTATTTCTTCTTATTCCAATTTATATTTTCGAAAGTTAAACTTTCTTATATTTTATATTATTCATAATTTCACATTAACTACATTAACTAATTAACTTTAAATTTTAAAAGAAAAAAAGTAATTGTAATTAATTTCATTGTATTCTAATTCTAATTCTAAAAAAAAAAATTTGATTAAATTGTATTATTTCTTTATATAATTTTATATATAATTTCATATATAAATCAATTATAAAAATAAATCAAATTTATTAATTAATTTAATCAGTTAAATCTATAATTTCTGGTTCATTTTTGTCATTTTTTGGAATATCATCATTTTTATTTCTATCTTTATTAATGTCATTACACTGTATCAGTTCATCATCATCATCATTTGTTAAATCAATTATAATTTTTTTACTTTCCATAGAATCATGTTGTGATAAAATTTCATCTAAATTACTCACTAAATCCGTATCATTTTTTTCATTAATCTTATTAATTGATTGTAAATTTAATTTATTAAATCTTTGTAAAGCAGCATCTCTCATTAATTGATTTAAATTTTTATTCTTAATATCATTAACATTATTTACTTTATTATTATTTAAAGTACCCAATTTTTGTGATTGTAATTTTTGTATTCTACTCAATTTAATATTCCTATTTTGATTAAAATTACCACCTAATTTATTACCTTGACCTAAAAAATTATCCTTTAACCCCATTGAATCAATTATAAATTGTCTATCACACCAATTTTGCATTTGTTTATGAAATTTATCATTATGTGGACCAATTAAATTATGCGTTAATTCATGTATCATTGTCTCCATTATTTGTTGTCTTGATAAGAAACTAATTTCATTATTAGGTTGTCTTAATCTTAATAAAATTTTATAACCATAATTAACATTTAAACCTAATAAATTTGATTGCTTTGGATAAAATTCACCTAATACATTTACTTTTAAATTATTTTCCTTCATTAACAATGATACACTCTTATATATATCATTTAATAACCATTGCGCATAATCTGATCGTGGCTTATTCTTTAAAATGGTTATTGTTTTAATATGTGGATTTAATTGTACCACCATCGTTTATTAAATTGTTTAAATTAATTAATTGTACTCGAGACTGAAGGTGAAAAAAAAAAGTTTTATAAATATAATAACACAATTAGTTATTGTATTGAACACATATCACGATTGCAAGAGGGGGATATGACTTCTAATACTAGAGAGGAGGATAGTGTTGTCAATTTGACCAAACCGACTTTGTTTTCCATTTATGATCAAGAAATTACTAATAGTGAACAAGATTATAATTTACTTAGGGAAAGATTGAAAAATTCTAAATTATCACAAGACTTATTTAAAACCGATAATGGTACAAATTATATTGATACAAACAATAAATATCATCATAAAAGATTATCTAATTTAATCTCCATTGTTATTTTGTTTTGGTTTGGTAATTTAATGATAAAGATATCAACTGAAATATACGATAATCAAACTTTAGAAGATTGGATTATCCCATTCACAATGATTAAATTTGTGCAATGGATTGATAACACTTTTAATACAGTTACCAATCTACCACATTTAATAATTTATGGTACAGTAAGTGTCATTTGTGGGTTAATGATACCATTAACGGATAAATATCTTAACGTCAATGGAAATAGGGATAAAGATTTGAAAAATGTATTAAAATGTGGTAATGCAATGCTAGGTATATGTCTTGGTATTAGAACTATTCAATGGTCTAATTCAATTCAATCTTCATTGGCATGGTTAATTTTAAATTTAATTATCTGGATTGTTTGGGATAATAGTTATTCAATTTTAATTTGGGGGGCAATGATAAGTTTTATTTGTTGTACAGTTACAAAGATGTGTTTAATTGATGTCTCTATGAGCAATTATCTTTATATTATTGATTTCTATTTCTTAAACGTTTTAATCTTGGGTAAATTAAGTAGGTACCTTTTCTCTTGCTAAGATACAAAAGGGATACATGCATGCATAGACACTCGCTTTAATATAAATAAGTAGGTAACTATCCTTATATTATTAAAATCTAAATATAAAGTATAGTATATAAGATATAAAAGATATATAAAAATATTTATATAGTATAATATATTATAGCATAAGTATAACGTTTAATAAAAGGAGTGAAAAAAAATTGTTGAAACAGAGTGTTTTAAATATTTAATTAAATTGGTGTGGAATGTCATTATTTAGCATGGTTTGGTGGTGGACCAGATGAAATTGAATCAGTTCTTTCCATCTTATTTGACGTAGAGGCATCAACACTACCAGCACTATTACTCATTCTTCTTCGTATTATACTTTGCCTTAAACCACTTGGATTTGTCATAGGTAAAGTATTCATCGATTGATGTGTAATTTCATTCGAGATACCAGCTTTATTTAACGCATAATCACCTGAATCAAAATATTTTCTTTCTTGCATCTTATGCATTAATAAATCACGTTTACTTGGTAATTTACCATATAATTTATATAATTTCAATTCTTGTTCAGATAATTTAGTTAAATCAACATCGTTACCCTCGGCATCCTTAACAAATTTATCCTTGGTTAGATCTACTCTACTGTTCGTAGGTGATAATTCATCAGACATAGTGTATTGTTATTGTATAGTATTGTAATATACAGTAATTAATATTGTATTAATTGTTATCTAAAAAAATATATAAAACTTTTTTACTCCCTGTAATTTTTTTTTTTAATTTTAATATTAAATTAATTTGTATGGTAATTTGTATATTTTTGTTAAATTACAATTAAATAACTGTAGATATGTGGTTTAATATACTGTATGTTGTATTGTTTTGGGGTAAATTTGTTGCAAGTCTTCAAGACTATTCACAATATCAACTTTGGTCCCTAACAAACAACGATTTAAATAAGATTGTTAACATTAAACAATTGAATTCAAACGATGATGATTCAATAAATTATCAAATTTGGGGTAAAAATAATTTAAATAATTTAACTGATATTTTATTACCCCTAGGTTTTAACAATAAATTTAATATTGTTCTTGAACATAATTCACATTTAAAGAATAGTAATTTACAAGATTTGATTAATGATTCTATGGGTCAAACAGATAATTTATACAAAGTTAAACTATGGGAAAAATTAACAAATTTCAATACATTGAACACAATGGATGACACTGAATTGTATGCTTTATACAGTTGGTTCTTCCGTGATTTCCGTGATTTAACTACAATTAATATGTGGATTAAATTAGTATCATTAACATATCCACATTTAATTTCGTTAGAGACCATTGGTCAAACACAAGATGGGAATGATATGTATTCCATCCATGTTCATCCACCAGATGCTACAAAGAATCCAGATAAGAAAACAATTATTATAACAGGTGGGTTACATGGTCGTGAATGGATAAGTGTCTCCTCCGTATGTTATATTCTTTTCCAATTACTTAATGATGATGATAATTCTCATATTTTAAATGAATTAGATTTTATATTTGTACCAATTTTTAATCCAGATGGGTATAAATATACATGGCAAGAGGATAGATTATGGAGGAAAAATAGACAAATATTGAATATTACACAAGATGATAATCTCAATGATCAATGTCTTGGTATTGATTTAGATAGATCATTTTATTATGAATGGAATAAAAATGATGAATCACCTTGTAGTGAAAATTATAATGGTGAATTTGCTGGTGAAGCTATAGAGGTTAAATTATGGGATCAATATTTGGATAATATAAAGAAAGATTATCATATTTATGGATTTATTGATTTCCATTCTTATTCACAAGAAATATTATACCCATTTGCATACACTTGTGATAAATTACCAAGAGATTTTGAAAATTTATTAGAATTATCATATGATTTATCTAAATCTATTAGATTTGAAAGTGGTAAACAATATGACGTGGTACAAGCTTGTAAAGATCGTAATAGCGATATCTTACCTGGCGCTGGTTCTGGATCCATATTAGATTATATGTATCACAATAAGGCACATTGGGCATTCCAAATTAAATTAAGAGATATGGGTAATTATGGGTTTTTATTACCAGCAAAATTTATTGAACCTGTTGGAAGAGAATCTGTAGCCTTAGTGAAACAATTTTGTAAATTTATATTAGATCCAGATGTGGTTGGTTAATCAAATTAAATTAAAATAACAGTAAATAAATATGTATAACTATCTATTCAATTATATTCCATGCCTCTAGTACAACAAATCGTTGAACTGTTCTTCAAGAACATCAGCTGTTTGTGTAAAATTCACTCAAACGGTTCTTATTTCCGCGGAAATTAATTCCCACTTCGGCTTGTTTTTGTTCCACTGCAATAACAACAATAACAATAACAACAATAACAATAACAACAGTGATACTATACTGCGACACACATACATACACTTTTGCAACACAGTGGACTACAGTGTATCATGGACACACTAATGTTTGCTAGTATGCAAGATTATAATAAAGTTAACAAGATTAATTCAACAGCGTCCTTATCGTCGTTGTCCATAAATGAATATTTGTCCCTATCAAGCAATAACACAAGTCTTACTTCTAATAATAACAGCAACAACAACAACAACAGCAATAATACAAATGATAAAATTTTAAATAATAGTATTGATAATAATTTGTTGTCTTTCACTAATTATACCAATAATAACAACTCCTCTACCACTATAAATAATAGTATAGATAGTTTAATTACAACCAATAATAACACTGTAGAGGATACTAATATTGTAAATGACAGTAAAGATAAAACTGATAGTAAAAAATCCAGCAAGGTAAATAAACAAATCTTAAATAATGATTTTTTACAATATATCGATTCTAAACCTGCTTCACCACCCAATTACTATTCCGTCAATATAAAGAATCAAAATATAAATTTCCCCATTTTTGAAGATATACCAAAAGTGAAACGTAATGATAAACCACCAAATTATAAACCTACAATAAATGAAATTATAATCGTATCATTGAAAATGGAGAGAATTTCACCTTTTGAACCATCTACTTCTAGAAATTGGAAAAATGTTATACTAGAGATCAACTCTACACAATTAAATTTTTACTCTATGAATGATTATTTAACTAAAAGATGGTTAAAAATATTAAATAATTCTGAAAATATTGATAATAAAAGCAACAAAATTGATAATGACAGTAATTTTAAATTATTGAAATATATTAAAGAAAATAAATCCAAATATCTTATTAATTCAAATATTATAAAGACTTATACTTTACAATATGCAACATTTGGTATACCAATTGATTATAATAAGAAACCATTTATTTTAAGATTACGTTGTGAAATTGAACAATTTTTATTAAATTTTTATAATATTGATAATTTAATTCTTTGGTCCATGTATTTAAGTATTGGTATTTCTGTCTCATTAGATTTAGATTTTAGAGAATTTCCAGATTATAGAGTAGTACCAAGAAGAAGAAGGCATAGGAATAGAAGGCGTAGAAGGAAAATAAGAAGGTTAAGAGGTGGGAATAGTAATAGTCATCATGATCATAATAATAATCATCATGATCATAATTCTAATTCAAATATTCATGAAAATAATAATTTATTAAACACTAGATATAGATCATATTCATTAAGTTCAGTTTTATTAAATTCCAAAAATAATGATAATGGTACATTTACCACAACACAAAAGATTGAAAAAATGTTAGGTATTTCTGATGCTGAATTTTTAGATGTGCCAACAAATTTAAATGATATCGGTCATAAATTATTAATTCCTACTGGTAATAAAGAAATTAACTCTAGACAACGTACTAAAATGTTTAACAATTCATCAAATGGTAATAACAACCTTACATTTAAATCTAAGATGAAGAAATTATTTTCTAGTGTAGATAATTTGGACAACGTTTCAATAAATTCCAATAAAAATAGTACATTAAATAAGAGGAAAAGTGTAAGTTCATTTTTAGGTATTAATATAAATAATGATCAAAAAGATAAAAATAAACCATCTAATACAATTAAATATGGTTCCAATATTAAAATTAGAGATAGATCCACTTCTTTACCTATTAAACCTATTACTAGTAATAATAAGAATATAAAACAAGATACAAATAAAAGGAAAGATAAATTTAAAAATAAAGATAAGATAAATGACAAGACAAAACAACTAGAACCATGTAAAAATGTTTCAGTGGAAATTATTGATGAAATTATAAATGAACAAAATGAACAATCAGATGAAGAAGTGGAAGAGGAAGTTATTGATGAAATTAATGATGAAATTGTTCAATATGAGGATGAAGATGATTATGATGAAACTATAAATAATAGTAGTAACGATACAATTAATAATGAATCATCAGTGTATATGGAGGAAGGTATTTATCATGATGATTCAGACGATGATGATGATGATGAATCTGATTCATATTCATCTGAATCAGATAATGAAATTGAAACGTTAAGACCATATCAAAGATCAATTTCTAATCCAATTAATATTGAATATGGTTGTTATGAAAGTGATGATTATAAATGGACACCAACAAGAAAGGAAATGTCACGTAAACGTTATATTCGTGATTCAATTAGATGTATTAAACCATTTGTGGAGAATCAAGAATGGATTGGTCATATTGTATTTAAACCAGCAAAGGAACCAAATTTTAAGACAAATAATGAACCAATTTGGATTGGTAATCATGATGGTAAGAGACGTATTAAATATTTATCTACTAATAAATTTATTAATGTGAAAAATCATTATTTAAAAGCTTATGTTGTTGGTAATGTTGGTTTCTTAAAGGCAAATTCTAAAATTGTTTACTCTAATCAAAAAATTGAAGATAAACAACAAATACTTATTTAAATAAATATTCTTTAAAAATTTTTCATAAACTTAAACACAGACTATAATGAATTAATCAGTTATATTACATAACGTATATCTATGCAAAAATATATATTAAATTATGTCTAATATAATTGAGATCTTTACTTTTTTTTTTTTTTGAAATTTACACTTTTCAATATTATTTTTCTGTACTAATAACAACAAAAATAATCAAGAATACAACGGTATATTATTTATATCTATATGTGTGTTATATGATCGATAACAGTTTAATCTATAATCAACCAATTGTAATTGATAATGGTTCCAATACAATAAAATCAGGATTTAGTGGTAATTTGAAACCAATTAGTTTTGAATACAATAGAGCAGGTAATATTAAATATAATAAAGTAATGAATAATGTTGCCATAAGTAATAAAGATACATTTGTAGGTAATGAAGCACAAAAGATGCGTGGTATATTAAGATTAAGAAGACCAATGTTACATAATGAAATTAATAATTGGGATGATATGGAATTAATTTGGTCACATATTTTCCATTCTAATTTACAAATAAATAAAAATACACTTGATCAACATCCAATTTTAATTACAGAGGCACCATTAAATTCTAGAACTAATAGAATTAAATTAGTGGAGACATTATTTGAAAAATTGAATTTTAATGCAATTTATATTGCTATGCCAGAAATTTTATCATTATATGCACAAGGATCCACCACTGGTTGTATATTATCATGTAATGATGAATATTGTTGTGCTGTCCCCATTTATAATGGTTTCAATTTACCATCTTCGATAAAGAGAATTAATATTGGTGGATTTCAATTGACACAAGAATTACAAATGTATTTAAGAAAATTTCAAGGTATATCATTATTTAATAGTAATGAACAAGAAATTGTTAGAACAATTAAAGAGAAGACAGGATTTATTTCTTTAAATTATCGTGAAGATGAAGATACTAAGATAGATAATTATAGTACCAAATTTAAATTACCTGATGGTAAAATAATTAATATTGAAAGAGATAAATATAGAATACCAGAAATATTATTTCAACCATTATTAATTAATAATGAATGTGATAGTGTATCAGATATGTTATTTCATTCCATACGACAAGTAGATAAAGATTTACAAGAAAGATTAAAATCGAATATTGTATTAAGTGGTGGATGTACATTATTTAATGGATTTTCACAAAGATTATTTAGTGAAATAAATGATAAATTTTCACAAAATCTTGGTAATAATGATAATAATGGAAATATAAAGATAATTGCACCAAAGAATAGATTATATAGTGCTTGGATTGGTGGATCAATTTTAAGTAATTTGTCCACATTCCGCAATCTTTGGTTAGAGAAACAAGAATATGATGATGATTCGAATTTGATATTTAAAAAGTTTATGTAAGGATACAATTTGTGTATATATTAAAATTATTTAACTGTAAATAAATGACATGATGAATACAACAATTTAGCAAAATTTTAATCTTTAAGAGTAAGTTTAAGAAGAAAAAAAAAAAACCGGCTGATTTTTTACATATTTTATTAATGACTATGGTTCTGCTTTAAAATGATGCGGATTTTAACTCAAATTTAACGATCGTATGAACCTACTGCATGATGATCACACTAAATCAAAGAATTGTATCAAAAGAATACTTAGTGTCTTTTTACTAAAAATGGTATAAACAATAAAACAACTAAGTAATTAACGAAAGAAAAAAGATGTAAAGATTGTTAATTGATAAGTTATAATAATATTACTAAAATGATATTATATATGAATAGAGTTAAGGTACAAAAAAAATGAAAATAAGATAAAATTATAATCAATCGAATACACTTAAATACAGTAGTATCTATCACCGAAATCACCTAACCCCGGAACTAAATATTTATTTTCATCTAAACCTTTATCTAAAGCACCAGTCACGATTTTAACATCAGGGAAAGCTTGATGATATTTATCGATACCTTCTTTAGAACAAATTAAATTTAAGAAGAATATTCTCTTTGGATCAACACCTCTCTTAACTAAGACTTCAGTAGCCATAATAGCAGAACCACCAGTGGCTAACATTGGATCTAATAAGAAAACGTATCTAGAATTAATATCTTCAGGTAATTTTTCATAAAATAATTTTGGTAAAGCAGTTTCTTCATCTCTTTGAATTAAAATTTTACCAATTCTAACAGAT
The DNA here is from genome assembly GCA_030571715.1 of Grigorovia jiainica (nom. inval.). Taxonomy (NCBI): domain Eukaryota; kingdom Fungi; phylum Ascomycota; class Saccharomycetes; order Saccharomycetales; family Saccharomycetaceae; genus Grigorovia; species Grigorovia jiainica (nom. inval.). Next base: position 14,552 of record JAJLYE010000284.1, read on the forward strand.
CTACAACAATCTCTTAAACCTTGTTCCATAGATTCACCAGCTCTAACGATTGAAACACCACAAATTTTACCCTTGAATGAAACACCATCAAATTTTTCACCAGTTTGTGTTTCTACTTCCTTTGGAAGGACAGGTAAATGATTTAAACCTTCTTCGACTAATAATCTAATAATTCTATCAGAGTAAAAAATAAAATCTGGTCTAAAAGTATTTTTATCTCTAATAATAGTATATAAACCAGTTAATTGTTGGGTTTGTGGTAATAAATAAACGTTCTTGAATGGTTGAGAAGACATTGTTGTATTTCGTATTGATATTGTTTTCAATTCTTTTTCTTTTTCTTTTGGTACTCCTTCTTTTGATAGTTTTTGCAAACTCTTATCACTTACACTTTGATTGAAATTGTGAAAACAGTAAGAAACAAAAAAAATCTTGAAAAAAATGATAAAAAAAAAAAAAAAATTTCGATGCTCATCGAATTTTGCATTTTGTCACGCCGGACGAAATCGGGAATTGGATTAGGGTTTGGGGGATTAGGGTTTGGAAAATGTTAGGGTTTGAGGTTTTGAGTTTTTGCAAAAAAAACGGCCAAACCCTAATTCTGACAGGGCACGTGATAAACACGTGACATTTTTATTTTTTATTTTACTACGTAAAATTCTGTGGTTAAATTTAAGTAAGTGGTGGAAACAATTGCATTAGTGTACTGGGGTTGTGTCCGGTTGTGTCCCTCAGTAACCACAACGGGTTCTCCACATCATCTACAGATTAATCCTTAAAATACATACGATATATATAATTTCTTTATGTTTTATCTATTCTTGTGTTTGTTGAACATAAATTATTTCTGATCCTTCCATTGGACTTATAGACACCAAAATATTACCTCTTATCACAGTAAACCCCAATTCTCTAGTCTTATCCTTCACAACTTCATCATTGCTGTCCTTTAAATATTCAATGGTTTCATCTAATACAAGATTCATTAATTGATCATAACCTTTTAACATACCGACAATCAATCTGTCACCCATCAATTTGACACGTACTTGACAATCCTTATATTTGGCTAAATCTAAGATAGCTTCTCTCTTGGGACTTTCAAATTTTTTCTTTTGATTGGTAAATTGTTTATTTTTGTCCTTATTTTCAACGTTAATCTATTATTAATATATTACATTTTATTATATATTTTTTTTTTTCAAAATGTAGAGTTGTTAGTAATTGATCTATCATTTATTAATTATACAGGGGGAAATATCTTTATCTTTATTGTCTTTACATACATTTTCACTCATCTCGGTTACACTTTAATCACTGAATTATTTAAATTAATTCATTTGAGAAAAAATCATTATTTATTTATTTTTTTTGTTTTCATTTTTTTCTTCAATTGAAAATTGAAATATTTTAGTTTATGTTATTATTAATAATAGCATAAATAATTGTTTAATCGCATACATTCATATATATATATATATATCACAGACACATATATAACTTACTATTATACAACTATATAAGTGAATTAAACATTTTTTTGAAATCGTAAAGAAAAACTATCCACAATGCACTCAATTAAAATAAAATCCAATTTTTGTTCATTAGATAAAAAATATTCAAATGATATTAAATTAATTGATTTATGTGAAAAAATTTATTTAATTACTGGTATTGAATTAATTGATATGAAATTAATTTTCCATAAATTGGGTGAAATTAATGAAAATGATACAATTTTATATAATGACATTGATAAAATATCATCACAATTCAATATAATTAATTATAATCTTGTGGAAGTTATTGACACTAACTCAAACTCCATGATAAATCAATTACAGAACGATAAAGAAAATGCAAATAATTCAAATAATTATAATAATAACAATAACAATTACATTATGAATGAATTACAATATGAACAAAGAGAAAAATCTGTATTAAAATGGAAACAGAATGCAAAATTAGGTAGATTTGATCCAAATTTTAATGAAACAAATTTTTTATTACAAAATGAACATATTAAACAATTAAATATTGATAGTAAATGTCAAATTGTGACAGATAAGAGAATTGGTTGGTTAAGATATATTGGTCCCATCCCAGAGATTAATTCAATCAATTCAAATAATAATTTACAAAAAATTTGGGCTGGTATTGAATTTAATTCATCAATTGGTAAAAATGATGGTTCCATTAAGGGTAAATATTATTTTGGTCCAGTAGATAATAATCATGGTTCATTTGTAGATATATTGAATGTTATTATGTTGAATGATGATGACTTAATAGATAGTGATGTTGATGACGAAGATGAAATATAACTTGAGATAACAAATTTTAAATTATAGATTATATCATATAATATATTGTAGATAATTATAAATATCATTTTTTTCATATTATTATATTAATACATTTATATGGATAAATATATAGAAAAAAAAATATATATACAAAACAGATATAAATAAAAAATAAACAGATAAACAATTATATTTTTGGTACAATTAATAAATTTTTCATTATTAAATCAATCAATAACAAAATAAATGAATTAAATAAATTTAATGGGGCAAATAAATGAAGAGGAGGACTAAATAGAAATAAATTAAATCAAAAAAAAAAAAAAATCTAATAAGCTAAGCCAGCAAGTGACTTAGTAATAATATCAACTTTAACTGTTCTCCCATCAATTGAAGCACCATTAAAGAAAGTTTTCAATTTTTGTAATGATTCAATTTTTTGATTACCTAAATTAATATATGCAACAGCGGAACCAGTGGGTAAATCTTTAACAATAAGATCTTTAATTTTAGTATGACTTAAATTTTGAATTATTTTCTTTAAATTATCATTATTAGTACCAATTGTTAAATTATAAATAGCTAATAATTGATCCTCCATATCTGGTGTGGTATTAATAACTAATCTTTGCTTAGAATTTGAATCCTTTCTATTAAATGTATATGACGATATGTTATTATTATTTTTGTTATTGTTATTGTTAGTATTCTTTTTATTTTTATTATTATTTAATCTATTTAGTGCTTGCTTTGTTGTTGTCTTATTTATTTGTTTTGCGACTTGCTTAACAATTTTCTTTTTGATTTTTTGATTATTATTGTTAATATTGTTTTTATTATTGTCTTTATTATTAGCTTTTCTCAATAATAACCCAATATCAGTGGATGCAAACAAACGACCATTCACTGAACTAATACTATTTGAATTTTTCAACTTTGGTTGTTTCTTGACTAAACCACCATTAATTACAAATTCAGCACCATTTGGACCAGTAATAGTATGTTTCCTCACAGTCATATCGGTATAATTATCATTATTACTATTACTATTATTATTATTGTTGTTATTATTGTTATTGTTATTCTTTTGATTTGATTTTATGATTTCACGCGCAATCTTTAAATTTTTGTTTTGCCTATTGTTGTTAGCTTTCTTATTTCTTAACGATTTACCATTGTTTTTCTTAGTCGTGTTATTAATGTTATTATTCTTGTTAGACCTTTTTGTTCTGGGCATCTTTTATATATTATTATTTTATTATTTAAAGTACAATACCGCAGATAATTTGAGAAAGTGTTTATTTTCTTGTAATGGAGGTAAATAAAAAGCGTAATTAAAATAGGTTGATTTATTTCAAATAAAGTATTTACACTAAACTAAATTATAAACAATATCTAGACACAGAAAGCAATGACAACAGTATTTATCAGTATTGAATCACAGATCAAATAAAATTTTAATTTCTGAAAAGGATCAAATTTTATTTCGCTTTTGTTTTCAATTTTTTTTTTTTCATTTTGAAAAATTGATTAATTTCATTTCGCATGATTAAAAAATTATTTTGACATGTTCAATGTCTTTAGATTAATACCAATTTTCTTCTTTTTGATTTTGTTTGTAGTGGTGGTGGTGCCCTTTGAAGTTTTGTTGTTCTTTAATTTAATGTTAAGTTTACTCATTTTGCCACTAGGTTTAGCACTGGATTCTTTTGTTATTCCCTCTAGAATATTATTATTATTATTATTATTATCATTATCATTATTATTGTTATTGTTATTATTAATTGTTGCTGCATTCTTTTCGATAACCACTTTCCTTTCAATTAATCTTTTCTTATTATCGTAATCACTCATAGATTCATTGATATATTTTTTCAAATTATTTTCCTTAGCGTTCTCCAATTTATGTAAATTTGAATAAAAATTTAACTCATGTTGATTCAATTTGTTAAATTTTTCCTGTTTTTTAATCTTATTCTTTAATTCAATATGTTTCTTTCTTGCATTATTTTTCAATTGTTCCTCTAAAGATTTTCTATTTCTTCTTAATTTGGCAGTTTCAAATTGCTTTTGTTTCTCATCTTCTCTTTTCTTTTGTGTTTCAATATCTGATACACCTTCTGATATAAATTTTAAAGGTCTCTTATTGGGTCTACTATTATATTCACTTGAGCCACTGGTCTGTTCATTGTTACTAGTATTGTTAGCTGATTCTGACATTTTTGGTTAAGTAAATCTATGCAAATATATGAATTGTATAAGTGATTATATAATAGAAATTCTATAATTAAAAAGAGGGAGGAAAGCAAAATAATTGTAATAAGTCGATACTAAAAATTGAAACCAATGAGATATTGTATTATAGTGTTCTCTTCCTTTTAACACAAATTACGCTGCTTTTAAAGATATTGTTACTGTTACTCAATTACAGTAAAAGTTTTTATTTTTTTGCTTTTTCACGAAAAGTTAAATTCAAAATGTCACTAATTTTGTTGATAATAACAGTTTAATCACCAAACAACAGTCATTAATACCTTATTGATAACTCAAAAGCAGATCATTTATGTAGCTTTTTAAATCTGCAGGATCACTGCCTGAATTTGTAAAGGAATATGAAATTATTTGCTTACTAGTGTGACTACTATCTTCATAAATGCCTTTCCTTTTTTCATGTTCTCCCGATTCTTCAATATGGCTAGATAGTTGTGATATAAATGAATCCTTTTGAATTGTATCATTGACAATATTGCAATTACTTTTAGTTACATAATGTCTTGAATGACTGTATCTGTTGACGTTAAAATTTGGTAAAGATTTATCAAAATTATTATTTTTAATCCAATTCAGAGAACTATTCTCAAGCATTTCTCTTTCATTAATTAAAATATTGGAAGAGTCTGCAGATAACATTTTCGATCTTATTTCTTGTATTTCATTTAATTGTTGTAATTCCATACTTATTATTTTCTCCATTGGTAAATGTTCATGAGAGATTAATGCCCTATAGTTATTCGTGATATCAAGATGACCAACATTGGAGCTATTACTAACAACTCTATTATTTTGCAAATTAGGAAATTTTTTACCATTGTTATAAATATTATTATTTTTATTGTCATTTTCATTAATACCTATAATATTATAACCAATGGTTATCTTTTGAAATTGTAACTCTTCCTGTGCGTTACAATATACATAAGGGTAAATTTCCTTATGGGGTACAATTTCAATTTCTTTCATATTAACCGAATTAGATCTCCTGGCGTCCCTTATTAAAGTATTTGTATTATTGCTTTTTAAAAGATCCATTGCTGAATTTAATAATACACCATCTTTGGTTGAATTATTATTAGCAACAAAATTTTGATCTAAATTTTCTCCATCTTTGGTCAACATTGGAATTGTGACGATGTTAGAAGTATTTTTTAAATTTCTTGGTCTTAATATCTTTTGCTTTTTCATTGTCTGGTGTTTAGATTTATGATTTTTTTTCACTCTTTTATTTCCTAATGGAGGTCTTCCTCTTTTACGTTTTATCTTTAAATTATTTTTTGATTCTTTAGTAAAACTTACTGTTTCTTGTGGTGAATCTTTAGACTTCAACGATTTTAATTTGTGGGTAATATTCCGGAGTTCTTTTTTCACTTCGAGATCTTCCTCTTTTCTCAATGGTTTATTTAACATGGAACTATTAATTATAGATTTTAATGGTGAAGATGTCTGCAAAAAACTATCTTTTCCGACACTTTTATCTTCTTTGTCTTCAACAGAGCGAACTTCATTGTTGTCATGATTTTCAATAATTATCGTCTCATTCAAATCCGAAATTTCTTTATATTGTCCATTTCCACTAATTTCTACCCTCTGTAAATATTCAGTATTT
>JAJLYE010000285.1:0-20713 GCA_030571715.1 Grigorovia jiainica (nom. inval.)
ATAATGGATGATGAATTAAATACATATGATCCTAGTACAAGACAACTTATAATTGATAATGAAAATAAATCACCATTACATATGGCATTTATGAATATGGCAAATTCCATTATGGGAGCTGGTATTATATCACAACCATTTGCTATAAAGGAATCAGGTGTTATTGGTGCATTTATATTATATATTTTATTAGGTTTTACTGTTGATTGGACATTACGTTTAATTATACAAAATTTAATTTTATCTGGTTCTACAACATATCATGATTCAGTGGGTCGTGCATTTGGTAAAAAAGGTAAATTAATATCATTATTATCAATTGGTCTTTTCGCATTTGGTGGTTGTATTGGATTTTGTATTATTATTGGTGATACAATACCACATGTTTTAAAATTTATTGTACCACAAAGATATATTGAACGTAATTGGGTTATAATATGTACCACATTATTAATTTCATTACCATTATCATTACATAGAAATATTAAAGCATTAGAAAATGCATCATTTTTAGCATTAATTAGTATGTGTATTATTGTAATTACAATTATAATTAGAGGACCATTTATTGAATCAACATTAAAGGGTCAAGAAACACTTTTTAATCCTAAATGGTGGATTAGAAATACAATTTTTAAAAGTATATCAATTATATCATTTGCATTAGTTTGTCATCATAATACAAGTTTTATTTTTTATTCATTAAAGAATAAAAGTATTGGTAAATTTAATAAATTAACACATTGGTCATGTACAATATCTGTTATTGTTTGTGCAATAATGGGTTATAGTGGATTTCATTTATTTAAAGAAAATACTAAGGGTAATATTTTAAATAATTTTGCAAATGATGATACAATAATAAATATTGCACGTTTATTTTTTGGTTTTAATATGTTAACAACATTCCCCTTAGAAATTTTTGTATTAAGAAATATTGTAACTGATATTATAAATACTAAGAATGATAAAAATTATGAAATTTTAAATAATCAAAATGATAATAACGAACAAGAAGAAGAAGAAGAAGAAGAAGGGGAAGAAAGAATAAATGATGTTAATGAAAAATATCATACTATAGTGACAGTAATACTTGTATTAAGTACAATGAGTATATCATTAACAACATGTAATTTAGGTGCACTTTTTGAATTAATTGGTTCCACTACAGCATCAACAATTGCATATATTTTACCACCAATGACAAATTTACGTTTAACAGAGAATAAATCAAAGAGTAAAAAAATAAAATATTATTTATGTATTATATTTGGATTTATTGTAATGATTATTAGTAGTACACAAACTATATTAGAATCAATAAATAATAAAGATGTTAAACATTGTGAGATTTGATTAAAAAAGAAACATGCTTCAATATAGTTTAATTGCTTTTTTCAGGGCATCTATAATTTTCCTTCAAGATTTAATTAATGGAAATATTTAGTGATTAAATTAAATGAAATATATTAATAATATGTAATAAATAAAAAAGATTAGTAAAGTAAATAGTGTTGATATTTTAATGTCATCGGAATAATTGAATATAATGAGTGAGAAAGTATAAAGCCCTTTTATGAATGGCATTTTTTTTTTGAATCATTTAATCAATTATAAAATTTAATTTAATAAAGAGATGATCATTAAATCTACTATGTAAATTAAGATTGTATTTAATTGGTTCAAAAATTTTTAACCTTTTTTTTTTTTCTAATTTCCTTAAAATTTCCTGTAATTTTTTCCTGTAATTTTTTCAATTTTTTTTATTTTTAGCGGAACTCCCGTTGTGGAAGACAAAATGTGTGTAATCAAGATAAGAATCTGGACTATTGAAGACAAATTGTGGTTGTTTAATGTTGTTATGTAATTAATTGTAAGTATTACCGTTGTGTTATACAATAAATTGAAGAAGAAAATATTTTCTTGACAAAAACAACAAGATATATTTATTTTTGTAAGTATATTTTTGCTTGATTCAATAGTGATCAAATTAGAATTAAATGATTTATCATGAGATCAGTTTATTAGGGATCGCGTGCATTGTTTTTTTTTGCGTCTTAAACAAGATTTGAAGAAAAAAAGAAAACTCCTACAATTTTTTTTTTGCTAAGAAAAGGACGCACGACTATTTTTTGCCCGTATGCAGTGATCACCAAAGTGTTAATCAGTGAAGGGAATGTGCTGAAACACATTTTTTTTCGAGGAAAAGGAAAGGTTTAAAAAGTAAATAACAAGTCATTAGGAAGAATTCATTAATTATTTGTTTTTACTATGGTCGTTAATTCCGATAACAAATTTAATTCCGATCTTGGAACGCCGAGAAACAAATGGTGTAAGGGTGTACTCCGAATTGAAACTGGGGTAATTTAAAAATTAAAAATTAAATAACTTGAAATGAATTTTTTTAAGTAATCAATCATAAAGGATTGATTATTAAGTAATAACTTGTTTGTAATGAATGATTGTATTATGGATTTATCAATTACAGTCTTGAATTTTTTCTTCTTTTTTCACAAATTTTATTTATTTTAATATTAATAAATCTACATATTGACACTATTTTTTTTTTTGTAATTAAAACTTAATTTGTCTCAATTTTAAAGTAAATAAAGGTAAAATACAAAAAAAAAATTTTAGAAAAGATTTCGCTTATACCCGAATGTAAATTAGAATATTTAAATTAAAGTAGATTAACTTTGTTTAACTGTTCTTAGTAAATTAAAAAGAAAAGAAAAAAAAACTGAAAAAAAAATGGAAAAATAAATAAATCGTACCATTTTCAAAGCCACATTATTATATTCTATTGGATTAATATTTTATTTATTTATTTTATTTATTTATTTATCAAAGGTACACTAATAAAAATTATAATTATGATTATAATAAGATTAATATGCCTAAAAAAGGTACTTTGTAAAAGATAAATATTTCTTGTGTGAAAAAATTATAAAGGGGGGAGGGGTCAATATATGAATATACAAAAACAAGAAAAGAGGAACATTATTATAATAATAATAAAGTATAAAAATAAAGTATAAAAATAAAGTTTCATAATAAAGTACAATAATATAGTATTGTTCTAGCCAGTTGCAAAATGATTAATTTCAAAATTAGTAAAAAACCCGAACTGATTATTTAAAATTTTTCTTTTTGCTATTATAATTACTTAATTGAATTGAATTGCATTGAATTGAATGGAATTACGGAAATAACAATTATATCCATTTATTCCTTTTTTTTACTTCTTATCAAATTTAATCAAATCTTGATAAATTAAATCAATCTTAATTTTCATATACTAAATTGTTTCATTTACGTTTCAAATGAAACCGCAATACCCTAAAACGGTAAAAACCCGGTTGGTTTTTTTTACTTATTTCGTCCGACAATGCACCAGCGCAATTACCCAAAGCGGCAAAAACAAATTGTAAAACACATGTCCTTTACATTTCCATATATAATTTACGGAGTATTGTTCCCCAATGGGGATTCTTTACAAATACTCTGGCAAATACTTTGGCCTGAATTTCTTTTTCTTCTCTCCCGGTTACCGCTTGCGGTAAAAACATATGTGGTTTTTTTTACCTATACTGGTAATTTTCCATTTGAAACAATAAAAATGTACAATTTATTATTTTCCCCTAGTGGGTTACTTAATTAGTAAATAATAATTGAGAAAAACTCGTTTAAACAAATTAAGAATTGTAAATTCTCCCGCATTAATTAATCTATTGTTTGTATTAGATTCTATTGTTTGTCCGTATTTAAACTTCCGCAGCGCAGTGAAAACACCGCACAACCACCGTACAACCAATAAGACCCCACCAAGTAATCAAATTTAATTGTGCGACAAAAACTTGCAATACAATTTTTCCCAGTGAAATTTTCCCAGTGAAAAATTTGTAATTAATTTAATTTTAATTCCTCGAAACTGCAATTACCGGATTGGGTATTTTCATTAAAAATCTTATTGTGATCATTATTTTATTTTTGTTTCTTCAATTAATTAACACTGGCTGTTGGCTTTTGTGTGTGTTTCTTGATCGGTCTATTTATTGCAACTGTTTATTTTCCTCAATTGATAAATCATTATATTATATTATACTATATTATATTACATTTTATTACATTACTTTATAATATATATACGTTATTTTTTATTTTATTTTATTTTATTTTATTTCATTTTTTCATTCTGGTTTGTCTCTCTCTTTATTTAATAAAGGTTCTTTCATACAATTGCTTCGTCCTTTGCCAATAAGTTAATTATTTGTCATTGTTTGTTCTGTTCCATTTTAATTATTTGTGACTTTTTATTTCTTTCGAAATTATTTACCGTTTACTCGAAAATTAATTTTAGCATTTAGCATTATTAGCATAATTAAACTAATTCTTATCATTACTATAATTATTAGTTTCTTAAAGATTTTTAACACATTTAATTAATTCTCTTTCTATTTTTTTTTTTTTTTTGGAAATCACCATTTGAATGTTCATTATCTTTACCATTCAATTATCATTTTACATTCATTTTCAATCATAGATTAATATTAATATCAATAATTTTAATAAAAATTACAATTACAAAAAATGTCAAGATTAATTAGAAAAATTCATCCAAATTTAATTCATTTAGAAAATTTATCCTGTGATAAATCAATTCAATGTTATAAAAATGATATCTTAAATTTATATGAATCATTTGAAAATCAAATTAATTTAAATTTAAATCCAATTATGATTGATAATCAACCAGAAATTAAATGGTCAATGAGACCTTATTTAATTGATTTCTTAGTGGAATTACATAATTTTTTCAAATTATCATCAGAAACTTTATTTTTAGCTTCATCAATTGCTGATAGATATTGTTCAAAAAGAATCGTGTATAAGAGACATTATCAATTATTAATTGCAACTTCATTATGGATTGCTGCTAAATATCAAGATAAAAAATCAAAATTACCAACTTTAAAGGAATTATATTTATTATGTTATCAAATTTATGATCCACAAATGTTTATTCAAATGGAAAAACATATTTTAACTACTTTAAATTGGTCAATTAGTACTAATTTCTCAATTATTGAATCATTAAATATTATCTTTAATCAATCATTAATTTTTAAAAAAAAAAATTTAAATCAAATTAATAACAACACCACCACTACCACCACCACCACAACAACGACAACTAATTTAACTAATAATTGTAAAGAAAATGAAAAATTATATAAATTAACTTCTTTCTTATTAGATTTAACTCTTTATAAGAGAGATTATCTTTTATTCGATTCATCAACAAGAACAATTACAGCATTATTAATTGCATCTAAAATTTTAAATTTTACTGATTTCCCTAATTATATTAAATTAAAATTAATTGATAATTCTATTTTACCAGTTGACAAAGATAATTTTACTAATTCTAATTCTAATACTAATATTAAATCTAATTCTAATTCTAATTCTAAATCTAAATCTAAATTAAATGATTCAATTGATGAATCTGATTTCCCATTTAAATATATCGCCGGCGATAATAATAATAATAATAATATTGAAAATACTGAAAATACTGCAATAGATTTAAATAATTTAGTATTAGATTTAAATCTTACTGAAAATAAATTAAATAATATTAGAAATTGTTGTAAAGTTTTCTTAAATGATATTTTTAGAGAAAAAATTTTATCATTAAATAATAATAATAATACTAACAATACTAGTAACAATACTAGTAACAATGATAATGATACAAGTAATGATATTATTAATACAAAAATTCCATCTATTGATAAATTTAAATTATCAAAAGTATTATTGAAAAAATATAATGATTATCCAATTAAACAATTTATTGATAATTTTGTTATTGATAATTGGGAAATTTATAATCATTTATTAAATTTAATTGATTCAATTAATAATTTAAAATTAATTAAAAAATTTATTCATCCATCAACTTTTAATACTATTAATATGTTTGTAGATTATTTTTTATCATTACAAGATATTCATTATAATGATGATAATTTATTAAAATCAATTGATTTACAAATTGAAAATAATAATGATTTTTTATTATCATCAAAAAAAGATCAATCTATTAATAATAATAATAATAATAATAATAATAATATCATCTCTAATTCATCTATATCAATGACTCCATATCAACATCAATCATCAATTAAACCATCACCATCAGCAGCTTCATTATTAAGATCAACTTCTGTTTTATCAGATATTTCATCAATAACACCATCATCATTTTTATCATCTAGAAGTTCATCTATTTTTTCACAACCAATTAATGAAGTTGATTATAATTCACCACATTTTATTGATTCAATTACACCATCAACAGTTAATAACAATAACAATAAATGTTATAATTATAAACAAATTACATCACAACCAACTACTTGTAATCCATCAAATATTTTTAATTCAACAAATGTTAATTCCACAATTAATAACAATAACAACAATACAAGTAATAATTTAACTTTTACTAACAGAGCAAGAAGTATGTCTTATTGTAATTCAAATCCAAGTAATATATTCAATTTTACAAATATTAATAATAAGACAAAATTAAATTATAATAATAACAATAACAATAACAATAACAATAACAATAACAATAACAATAACAATAAAAGCAATTCAAATATTGATTATTTAAGAAGACAACAAATGCTTCAAGCGTCACCAAAATTAATTAACAATAAACATAAAAAAAATTTATCATTTTCAACAAATAACAATATTAATAATATTAATATTAATAATTTTAATAGTAATAGAAACCTTTTCGCTATTGATCAATCTCCAATTTTATCGTTAGAGAAAGATGATACCACAAAGAGAAAATTTGATGTTCAAATTATTAATGATAATTCAACAAATAATTCCATCAATACTACTAATACTAATACTAATACTACTTCAACCACTACTACCACGGAAACAACAACGACAACAACAACTACTACTAATAATAATATTGATATTGATATCGATGATCAATTAAATTTAGATGATGATAATGATGATGATGATGATAATGTTGATAATGAAAAATTAATTGATTCAATGAATACATTCTTTAATGAATTAGAAAATGAAAATAATAAAAATGTTAATGTTAACGTTAATATGAATATGAATATGAATTTAGAAATGGAAATGGAAAAACAAATTTCAACAATAAAGCAAAATACAACAATTAATGGTATATTATGCTTAGATAAAGTAGCATTACAAACTGATACTAATTTATAGATAATATTACTTATTAATATCCTTCATATTTCTTTAATTTAATGTAATTCAATTTAAAGGAAATAGATTAGAAATTAACATTGAAATAATTACAAAAAAATAAATATTCTTCTTACATTATTTAATTATATTGGGAAAAGATAAATATATTTCATAGCGTGTTATTTTCCACCTTTGATAATTTTTTAATGTATTATTTTAATGTAATATTCTTTCTATAACGATAATGACAAAAAGAAAATTATATACAAACAAAAATTATATAAAGCTTATAAAAATTTAAAAAAATATTCAAAATTTAATAAATCAATAAAATAATTTGTAAATATTTTGTTTTATTAAATTATAAACTTTTTAATATAATTGATCTTTTTTTTTTATTTATTCATTTTATTAATTAATTAATTAAGTTTTATATATTGTTATATTTTTTAATATTCATATATAAATGCTAATTATGCAATTGGGTTTTCAGAAATTTAAATATTTTAGTAATTATAATTAATTTATTTCTTTTGATTCTTAAATTTCTTATTTGATTTTTTCCTATTTTTTATTGGATTTACATTATTATTACAATCATCACTTATGTGATTATTATCGTTTTCATCAGTATTAACATTTCCCATATTTAAAGAAATATTTTTCCTATTGTTTAATAAAACGTTGTTATACAGACATATTATCGTTATAACAAGACATGTTAATACAATCATTCTTTGAAATTTAATTTCTTTCTCTAATTTCATTATCTTTAATTCATTATTAAAATTAAATTTTTCATTCTCCTTCTTTTGTTCAGCTAATAAATGTAATGATTGATCTTTTAATTGTTTAGCGAAAACTTTTAATAATTCAATATTATTCATAACTGTACCATTAAATGTACTAACTAATCCATCAAATCTATCTAAATAAACTCTTTCTAATTCAGTAAATGATTTCGATAATAATTTACTTTGTTCCTCTACATATAATACAGTTAATGTGGCATTTTGTTCAAGAACATTTATTCTTTTCATTAAATTTTTAAAGATCGATTCTTCTGGAATTACATGTGGTATCGGAATTGTCTTATTTAATGACAATATGTTCACTGTATCTAATTGGGTGGAATTACCTATTTCAGTAGTATTAGTACCATTTATAGTGATATTTGTATTATTAACAGTAGTAATATTATCTAACAATGCATTGTTATATTCTGTACCATTCTCAATTGTAACATTGATATTAGTGTCCATTATAATTGCATTTAAATCTAATAAACTAGAATTCAATTCCATTAAAAATTCTTCAAACTTTAATGGCTCTAATCTAGAGGTGCAAATCTTTAATGAATCAGGTAAATGTGGGATCAATTTATCATCATCTGTATCAATATATGGCCATTCAATACAATCATCTAAAACACTTGTATCATGATCATGGTCATTATCATAATCATTTGTTTCTCGATTATGTTCAATTTCATCTTTTTCAAAGACTTCTTTATGGTCGATTCCTTTATTATTGTCATCATCATCACCATAATCATTATTTTTTACATTCTGTTGGATAGAATCTTCGTTATTTTGAACATCTTTAATAGTACCAGTATTCTCTATATTATCTGAATCATTGTCTAATTCTTGTTTTACTTCTTTGATAATTTCACTAGTAATATCATTAATACCTTCCTGTTGTGTGGCAGATTTGAATTCATCAAGCATTGTCTTACCATGCGCCTTGACAATAGATAACGGACAATAAAATTCATCATCATAATGTGATAGAATCTCAATTCTCAAATATTTAGCCCAAATTTGGGGATTAATAATTTCAAAAATTTGTAAATCCCTTGTATTATTACCTTTAAATTCACCCAGAACAGTCCAACCGTTTCTAGCAACGGGAAATCTATCAGATACAGAGACTCTAAAATCTTTAAACACTGAAGAAAAAAATTCATAATTTGCCAAAGCAATTTCCTCTACCAATATATCTTCACATAATTCTATAACAACAAATTGATTTGGTGCGGAACATAAATTTAAAAGATATTTATCCTTATTATCAGAAAGAATCGAGGTGGCACCTGATGCTTCAGAATTTGTCTTAACAATTGTAGCGGCACAATCAAATGATGCATAATTAAATTTATTTTTATAAATTTTACCTTCTAATTCAATTTCACCATCATTAATTTCATTATTGACATTTGAAGATGAACTAAATAAATTTAAATCAATTTCCATTTCTTCACCTAAACATTCTTTATCAATACAACCAGTATCAAAATCTTGTGATTTTAAAGTATCCATCATTTTTAATGTATCTTTTTTGTTACCATCTTTAATAATCTTAATTAGATCTGCCTCCTTCCTCTGTTTCCATTCATCAAATGATAAGAAAGTATCAGATTCTATAGAGGTTTCAACAGAATTATTGGAATCATGTGTAGCCAAACTATCTGCTGTATTTTCATGTGAACCATTATTGTGCTTTTCATTTGTTTGAGACCATACTGATCCCCACCAACAACACAAGAGTAACCAATATATTACAAGAGGTGCCATTAGACACAGATTTAAGTGTTTATCAATAATGTTTAATAACGATTTAAAGGTTATTTTTAAAATTTCAAAAAATTAAAATTCGATATTTCCGGGTAGCAAACAACTATTTGTACTTAAGTTTAACCACAAATGAACGTGAATTGGCCTTTTGAATAATGACACGCTCGTTGAATGGTTGTGATGAGATATGTACCTTCTTATATTGATTAGTTAATTTGACAAATCTTACAGGTAATGTACCAACTTTATTCATTACAGGTTTATTAATGGCAAGTCTCTTGTTTTTAACTAATGTAATCTTAACTTTATTACTAGATTTACTGCTGTGGATGGTAATCTTTGGTATGATCTTACTCTTTGGTGCAACAAGATGTACCTTTAAGATACCATCACGCCTGATGACAACTTTATTGTCACCTATAGATTTAGCAACCAATTTCTTCATTCTTGGTGATGGTAATTTAACTTTATAACTATCCGTTAAAGTAAACATTATTCTCACAATATCGAAAAGTCTCTTCCTTTGGTACAATCCAATCACAGGTAAATGTAAAACATTCCAAAATATTTTCTTTAATGGTGTATAATCCTTAAATTTACTTCTTAATAATTTAATGTGACCACTAATTTGTTGACGTAATTTAGTTTCTCTTCTTTCCATCATATCAGTGGTTAAAGTATCTTCATTAATAGTCAATGAATTTATATCTTCATTTTCTTTTAATTTTAACTCAGGTGGATTAATTCTCTTTGTCATAAATTCTACATCATCATTTAATTTATCCATCATTCTTTTTTCAACAACAATATTAATAGATTCAATAAATACATCAATTAATCTTTCTCTAATGTAAATATTTGGTGTAAAACATAACGTTTCGAAAAAATATTTAAGAGCTAACATATTTTTAAACCCACCTTCCACTAACATAATTTTATATGTCAAGAGAGCAATATCTTCTAAACCTTCCCTGGTCTTAGTAATACCTTCTTTATAGAATTTTTTCTTAACCTCTTCCATATCCAATGAATATGATAATACATTACCTAAATCTTTAAATTCATATAATCCAATCATATGTAATTTCAATTTTTGTTCAAAAATAGCCTTAGTGATTAAAAATTGATATGATGGAACCCATTTATCCAAATTTTCATAACGATCCAAGATACGCATAATCTTATTGTGGAACGATTTATCATCACGATTAGTAATACTTGCGTTAACTACAGTGTTAATCAAATTTGATAAATAATGACAATCATCATATGAATTCTCTGAATTTTCATTATACGAAAGTATATCTAATAAGAAATTTTTAACATGATATGGACATTCACCATTTTCATCTTTTACTTCAGCTAAAAATTGTGGAATTGCCATTTGAATTAAATAATCTTGAATATTACTAAAATCATTATTCTTAGGAATATTTGAATTATCAAAACAAAATAATCTTCTAAAAATTTTTAAAAGATGATTAGACCCACCTGGAAAATTTTCATGTGGTTTGAAAACAAATCTGGATAATGCCTTACACGCCTCGATTCTAATACCATAAAAATATCTATCATCCATCGCGGTTCTGGTTAGTATTGATGAATACACCAACGATAAATTAGATGATGTAGAGATAACATCTTCAAAATATTTAATACTTTCTAATTGTGCCTCCACATCACCATCCTGTTGTAATTGTGAAGTAAACATATAATCTGGTTGATTAAGATAAATTTTACTAATCCATTCAAAATCAGAATCAATTCTAATCCATTCGAATACTTCATTTTGCATTTGTAATTCATTGGCTTCAATTGTTTTATCGAAATCTGTTAATTTCCAATCATGACAATCTTCTTGTGAAGTGAAGATATTACCCAATTTTTGTACTTCATGATCCTCGCCATCCTTTATATTATCATTATTATTCTCAAGATCATCATTAACTATGTTAGTATTACTGTTTGATGCGGTATTAAGTATATTTTCATCACTACCTAATGGATTTAATGGATTTAAATTATTTAACTTCCTATTTCTTAATTTCTTATATTTGATATTATATTGAATATCAATCTTTGTAAAGACGTCATTAATTTCAACAATATGTTCATAAGGTGTACCATCACTTTCATGAATTCTAATTGTCATGGAACCTGTAAAGAATGGAGGTACTGGATTATTTTTATGTTGAATATGATTCATTGCACTATCAAAAAACCCATCTTTCCCAATAACATTATGTGAATTTTCTAATTCTTGCTTTTGACATTGTCTAATCCCCATTTCAATAACCATTCTCTTCTTATTAAATCTTTGTGTAACACGGAAAATTGGTACACCACTACTATAAACCCATTGTTGGAAAAAGGAATCTAATTTACTTTTATTAACACGTTCACAAACATGTTCAAAATGTTTTGCTGATAATGAATTATTTGCTAAATCACCGGACATTGCCTGTAAGAAAATTTTAGGTAATACACGAGACATACCAAATGATCTTTCTGTCTTTGTCATTCTTCTATCTAAAATATAAAGTACCATTGGTGCCTTTAATTTAATAAATTCTAAATCACCACTTGTTAAAGAAATTGGCCAAGATACACCATTAAAACTTTTACCAATTGGTGGTTTTTCCCAATCTCTCTCTACAATGTCTTGTACATTTTTCTTTAATCTAAATTTAAATTCATTATTACCATACAGTTTTTTAGTAAATTGTAAAGCCATATAACCTGCCATCCCTAAACAACACCAAATATCGTTCATTTCTGAGGGTGTAATATTAATACCAGACCATTGTGTAGCCAATGAATAAGATAATTGTTCAGTGGTATGGAAAATTGAATCAATTATTGTGACAGGATATAATAATCTAGTATTAATGAATGTCATACCAGCGAAATTCATTGTATCTGTGACAATGGATGGTAAACAAACTATTGAATATGATGTGAATGGATAAGAACCAAATTCTTTAGAGTAAAAATCGATTATCTTTTGACAAACAATAGTAGAATTTATAACAGTATTTTCATCAATATCATCTGTAGGTAACGTATAAATATTTATAGGTATAATATCAGAATTTTCATTATTATCTATAGTGTCAATATCTCTAGCATTAAGATTATTCATATTATTATTATTGTTATTATTTCTTCTCTCCAAATCATCATCTATATTAATATCATTATCAATCTCCATATCAATATCATTATCATAATTATTTGGATCACCATAAGAAATTAATCTTGGCAAAGTCCAAACATTAAATGGACCCACCGCCCAACCTACATGATGTGGTGCTACTGGATTATAAATTTGAAATTGATAAATTTTTTTATTTAATTCAATAGGATGATCAATTTCCTTCATTGTTGAAAATTCGGAGCAACAAACTTTAATATCTCTATTTTGGAAATCTTTTGAATTCAGTTCTTCGTTTCTTTTCATTTCTTGATGTTCGTGTTCATTTAACTCATCATCATCATCGTCGTCATCATCATCGTCATCTTCGTCATCGTCATCATCACCGTATTGATTATCAAGTTTCTTAATCTTATTATTATTTTCATCACTCAATTTTTTCAAATCATCGGTACTGTTATTATTGTTATTACTATTATTAATATTATTTGGATTATTTGAATTATTTAAATTAGGTAAAATATCTTTAACTTTTTTCGGTACAATAATTTCTAATTCCCAAGTTGATTTTTCGTCTAACGAATTAACACATGGCATCCAATAAGATACAGTTGAACAAATTTCATTATTTACAGTATAACAATTCCATAATTGTAAATTATTTATTGATAAATTGTCAAAAATAATACCATTTATAGGGTTATTAATTTCATATTTCATTCTAATTGTTAAAGGTGTATATACAGAATCTTGTTGTTGAAAAGTTTGTGGTGTATTTCTAAATGATGGTGTATTACGTGGAGTATAATTCATTAATGTGGAGGTATCTTGTAATTTAATCTTAATATTTGATGGAATTTTAATCATTAATTGACATTTATTTTTCTCTTCACTAAATTCATTTAACATTGCAAATTTTTCTCTTAAGAAATGTGATTGCTCTACACTATTATCTTGATATAAAATATTAAATTTATCATCAGTATTATTAAAATTATTAATAAATTTATTTAAATATTTAGTAGTTGGATTATCATGAATATAATGATCACAAATTTTATTTTCTACCCAAACTTCTTGTATATCTAAATCATTACAATCAAATGTAATATAATCTAAATTTGGTATTAATGGTATAATTATAATATCTACAATACCTAAAATTTTCCTTTCTGCCAAATTAATATCTAAAGAGACTCTTTGATGTGCTACTTTAAAATTACGATAATTTTGTTGTATTAGGAAAGATTGTTGTGCAGGGGTAGATACATTGAATGTACTATTTTGTGGTGTGACACCCATTGATAATGGACTTATTGGAATAATTGATGCCTTTGTTTTCACTATTAACTTGAATTATTTTAATTTATTTTTTATTTTTTTTTTAATTATTTTCAAATCCATTTAATTTTTCAAATATTATCAAAATATTAGCGTTATTATGGGGGTATGGTATATGTTATATATTTATATATATATATTTTTGTATATATATTATTATGCAAAAGATCAGGCCTTTATGTAATGATACTCTAATTCATCTTGTGATTCCTTTCTTACAGTGAATCTATGTGGTATCCATTTACCTACAATAGGTATTTTTTGTAATAAAGCACAAACTCTATTCAAATCCACTGTAAAGAATAAAAACCAAATGATAAAGACTATTAAAAAGATAGTAAAATATTTTAGAAAATGATCATATATCTCTGCACGTAACAAATCTGATGGTGAACGTGAATACAATTCTTCTTCTGTTTGTAATTGATAGTTCATGTAACCCAAACCGAATTTTCTTAATGGTTTATAACCGCCTTCACCACTAAATGTAGCGGAATCCAAGACGACCTCTAAGTCGTTGGTTTCAAAAAAAATATGTTCTCTAATTAAAACTGGGTCTATTGGGTATGGGATCATTGTGTTGTGTTTACTCTTGTGATTATTCTTGTATTCTTGTATTTATTATTCTTGTAAAACAAAATTGAAAATAATTTTCGAAATGAAAACGGTTTGTTTAATTTCCTGTTTGGGAAAAAAAGCAGTTTTCCTGAAAAAGGCAAAGAAGATTTAAGTACGTGCATTTATTATATTCTTATATTATATTCTTTATATTCTTTATATTCATTCTTTATATTCTTTATATTCTTTACGTATCATAGATCATACCCTGGTCTTCATGCTCTCGACAATGTTCTTGTAATCAGCAATTAAAAATATATACAAATAATATGATGGTATAATAGTTGCTGAATGCCATAACGCATGTGAATCGATTTGCCATGGATAATTGAAATAATCAAATAATTCAAGTGACATCGCCATAGAGGTAACAATGACCAAGATAACCGGCAAAAAACATAATTGGAAAATTTCTCGCTTATTGTATTCATATGTTTTGGAACGTATTTGTAAATAATTTTGATATGATAACATTAATAATAATCCATATTGTAATATACCAAACACAACATTGAATCTCATATTATACGTATACGACCAATCAATATACAATCTTAATAAATGTAATGAAAATATGAAAAACATACAATATGTAAATACCCTGGAAATCTTTGGATGGAAATATAATCTAGTTATTCTAATAAATAATCCATGGAATGCACTCAACACGGTTAAACCTGCAAAAAAATAATCACATTTTTCAGTAATAATCAAATCACGACAATGGAAAACACTAGATGCGACCCAGGCACACATACCACAAATGGCAAAATATGTATAATTAATTAAAATTCTCTTTAATGTCACTGGGTATGAATTTTGTTTAATCATTTTTTGTAATTTAAAATACCCCCAATAATGTGGTATAAAATTACCAATACTAAATATTACTGAATAAAATTCTTGGAACCCCCAAAATCTTATAAATGGCCATTTACCATGAAATTGATATATTTCTTCATCATTATCAATTCTAATATGTGTTATAATTTGCTGACATTGGTAATCACAATCATCAATACATGACCAAAAGAGAAACTCCTCATAAATAAATGGTGTTATATCAAATGGATATTGATAAAATGCATTGGTTTCAGGATTAATATAATTAATTGTACTGGTTGGACAACGTCTATTGTATTCACATGAATATTTACAATCATTGAAAATATCTAATTGATCACCAGGTGAACTGGTAACTATGGATGACAATAATAATTGAATACAAAGAATAACAGAGAATGACCACATTGACACGTTATTGATATTGTTATTGCTTTTATATTTTTGTTTACTATTCGAACTTTTTTCATTTTTTTGAATTTTTCCAATTTTAGAAATTTCGATTGAAAAATCGTTATTAACGTTGCTTGAATAATGGGATCTTTAACTGTTACTTACGTTTCAATTGCTCATTGACAAGCATATTACGACTTCTGACAATAAATCTAGTTAAATTATTCTCTTCATTAAGTATTTGTAATAGACTGTTTAAATTATCTTCGCTTAAACTTGGTTGACAATCCAATATTTGGAAATTATTCACTTCACTAAAATCTAATTGAATGGAAACAATATTATTACTCATATCATTTGAATCAAAATTATTAAATTGGAAAATTATATTTTGTGAATTTCTTGGATCAATATTAAATTGTAATCCAAATAATTCTTCATAAAGTGATAATTCAATAATATCTTGTTGTTCTTGTATTTCAATCAATTCTTTATGTTTTGACCATTCTAATTCTGCAGTTTGCAATTTTTCTTGTAATATTTCTAATTCTTTCAATGATTCATTCTTTTGTTTTGTTAATTGTAATTTTTGAAACTCTAATTGATCAATTTCATGACTTATCGCATCATTGGTCACTTTGGTATCATTGATATCATTATTTAATTTGGAAATAATCTGTTTATTATCAGTAACATTCTGTTGTATTTGATTCAATTTATGATTTGTTTCTCTTTTCGTTTTATTGAAATCTTGAATCAAATTTTGACTTTGAGCTTTTTGTAATTGTAGAATATTCAAGATGACACCATTAAAATCGTTTAATTTGTCTTTAAAATTATCAAACTCTTCATCTATCTCTTTCAGTTCACTCATGTTTGATATGAACTTATTATTATCTTGTTTCAATGTCATTGTATTTTTATTTACACTTTCTGTTTACTTAAATTAATTAAATTTTGGTAAAAAAAAAAAAATACATATGTAGATTAATTCATTTCGAACACTGCAATGACAAGAATAAAATTTCTAACATTTAACACTTGGGGATTAAAATGGGTTTCCAAACACAGACACGAAAGATTGATGGCTATTGCTAACAGATTAGCTGGTGAAGAACAATTAAATATTTCATCTTTACCACAATTAACTGAAAATACAGATAATGTAAACAACAATGATGAAGATTATGATATTATTGCATTACAAGAAATTTGGTGCCAAGAAGATTGGGATTACATTGTACAGAAATGCTCTAAGAAATATCCATATCATAGATGGTTCTCATCAGGTATATTAACTGGTCCAGGTTTAGCGATTTTGTCTAAGATACCTATTGAATCTACTCAATTGTATCGTTTCCCGATAAATGGTAAACCAACTGCCGTCACTAGAGGTGATTGGTACGTGGGTAAATCAATTGCCATTACTAAATTCAACAATTCAATGATGGGCTCTAATACACCAATTGTAGTAATGAACAGTCACATGCATGCGCCATATGCATTGGAAGGTGATAATGCATATTTGTGTCATAGATCTTGTCAAGCATGGGATTTTAGTCAATTGGCAAAATTGTATCGTGATGCTGGTTATGCAGTTATTATTGTAGGTGATTTAAACTCTAGACCAAGTTCATTACCACATAATTTTTTAATTAACGAAACTGGTCTTATGGATTCTTGGTCACAGAAAAATGGTGATTCAGTAACGTTAAATGAAATTAAATCAATGTCACCACATGACCAAATATTGAAAGGTGGTACTACTTGTGATTCAATTCTAAATACTTGGAGGGCACATAGACATCCTGAAGAAGCTTGTAGATTAGATTATGCATTAATCGATCCCTTAAAGTTACAAACAGTTAACGCCGAAGTCAGATTTACTGAAACTATTGATGGTATCGGGAGTTACTCCGATCATTTTGCTTATTTCTGTGAATTAGAATTGATTAATAAAGATATCACAGAAACAAGTAAAATTGATATTGAACTTTCTCTAGGTACCATCGCACAACGATTACAAAATTATCAAGATTTAATGCAAATTATTGATGATTACACTGTAAAAGCACAAAGGCAGAAAAGTTTTAGAAGTCTACATTTCTTTTTATCAGTTATTTTAATTATTGGTTGTATGGTGGTAACATCATTTACATCAAATATTGCTAGTTGGTCATCAATTTTTTGGATTTTCTTTGCAGTGGTGATGAGTGTCACTGGTTTAATCGACGGTCAAATATCTTTCTTCTTTGGCAAAAGCGAAATAAGGGCTTTAAGAGAAGTTTATCTAGAGCTTCAAGACGCGCAAAGGTTCCTGAAACAAAAATTGAATACACAACATAAGAAATAGTACCTCGTTGCAGTATATATAATCAGTATATTCAACATATAACTGGCATAACAGTGTGTTCAGTGCATAAAATTATTCATTATAAATTATAAAAAAAATTAAGGGTTGAAAAATAAAAATTAAAATAAAAAGCTAAGGCATTTAAAAGTAAAGATCTATTTTATTTCTGTTATGAAACCAGAAAAGTTGACCAAGACTGTGGTCCAATCACCTAAATTAGTCAAGGATGCCGCTGTCAATGAAACTTTCCAAGTTATGGACTACTCATTAACGAAATCAATAAAGAGTTTGCAAATAATTAAGGATAATGGGAAGGATCTTTTTAATAAAGCTAAAAATATAGCCGTCAATGATATTAAAGAGGATGCTGATGATGATGATGATGATTTAGGTAAATCTAATTTTATGATGAAGACAATTGCAAATATGTTGACCACTGCCAGTGTCTATGTGGGGATGGAAAATATTGAAAATCTAAATGATTTAATCTCCAATGATTCTCAATATACGCAACCAAATATGAATGATGATGTTGAATTTGCAAATTCCACTGAACAGAACGGAACTGAATTAGCGAACGAACACGCCGCAGATGTTAATATGGCGGTAAGACCTTTAACTTTGAGAAGTTCGACATTGTTCGACATATCCGTTGAACCTAATTTTGATTATTCAAACGAAAAATTTAAATTACAGAAGTTGATTTGTGAAAAATTTCATTTAGCTGAGGGTGATTCTTTACAATACGAATCAATTACGTGGCTGTTGAAAGAAGTATTAATTCAAGGCCATATTTTATTAACCACTAAATTTTTAATTTTTTTTGCTAATTTAAAGAGATATTATAATGATCATCAAATTTTAATGAATGGTAACTTAACCACCAGGTCTAAATTAAAGGGTAATATAAGATATTGGTGTATACTAAAAGGTGCACTTTTCTCATTATATACCTCACCAAGTGATATCTATTTCCCCATTTTAACCGTTGATTTATATAACGTAAAAGATATTGTTCATTTAAAAGATGAAAACCCATTAGAATTTAAGATTATTTTCAACAATAATAATATTTTCAAATATACAGCAGATACCGAATATTCTGCTAAAGCTTGGTGTACTGCATTGAAGAGAGAACATTTTATTGTGAAAAATTCACAAAACGATTCGATTACCATAAAGGTACCGTTGGACCATATTTTAACACTTGATGATGATAAAATTTTGAATAATTCAGTAACTTTAAGAATTTCCGCTTGGGAAAATGATGAGTTTTTTGCAATACAGGACTATTTCTTCATTTTTTTCAATAAAGCTGGAGATGACTTTAGACTAAAATTAAATGAACAAACAAATAATTTACAAAAGGATGATTTAAATACTGCTGTTATCAATAATGAGCGGATTGAATCTAGGGAACGACATAGACATACAATATCCACTCCACAGTCATTCTTAGAAACTAATAAAAACAACAAAAAAAGGAATAATAAATTGAAGAAAGTAAACTCAAAATTCAATCGAATTCGATCCAAGACTGTAGGTAAACTGTCACATGAATATAAAAACTCAAATAACACTACATCCAAAATTGAAGAATCGATTTCCAGCAACTATCACAGTTTTTCAAACGATGATTATCATGATACGTTTTCTGAATGGAAAGAAATATCAAAACCGAATGATCTAAATTCCGAGCAGGGACCTGAGTCCGAAACTGGTTTAACTAAAAGGCGTTATCAGTTAAAACAGTTTGCTTCTAGGCCATTGAAAAATGTTGTTGATATGTGGCATGCTAAGTTTAATCATTATGACAATGATGATATAATATTTGATGATGACGTGCCGCTTATATATGGCGATGAATCTAATGCATCGAACGAACGATTTAGGGCTTATTTTCATCTTGATAATTCACATTTCTTAATTAGCTCATACTTCGTATATCTTAACAGACAGCTTCCAATATACGGTAAATTTTATATTTGTAATGACGCAGTTTGTTTCAGATCATTATTACCTAAGACAAGTACAATAATGGTTTTACCTTTCAAAGATATTATTAGTTGTTACAAAGAAAATGGTGTTAAATTAAAATATCATACTATTATTCTTGTGGTGAATGGTAATGATGAAATATATTTTGATTTTAGTTTATCAAGT
>JAJLYE010000287.1:0-13886 GCA_030571715.1 Grigorovia jiainica (nom. inval.)
AGAGATGGATGCTCGCGGTCCACCAATTTTAAGTTTCCAAGAGACAAGAGAAATTATAAGAGGTGTTGTACTAGGTTTGGAATATTTACATTTCCAAGGTATTATTCATCGTGATATTAAACCAGCAAATTTATTAATTTCTGAAGATGGCACTGTGAAAATATCAGATTTTGGTGTTTCTTTAGCGTCATCATCAATGACACCAAATAGCATTGTTAATAGTAGGACAAATAATAATAATTTAAATAATGATATGTTTAATAAAAATAATGAAAGTTTAGATGAATTAGAATTAGCAAAGACTGCCGGTACTCCTGCTTTCTTCGCTCCTGAAATTTGTCTTGGTGATGAAATTTTTGAAAAATATAATGTTGATAGAAATGAATTATTTCAAGGTTCTTGCATTTCACTAATGATTGATATTTGGGCACTAGGGGTTACTTTGTATTGTTTATTATTTGGTCAATTGCCCTTCATCTCTGAACATGAATTAGAACTGTTTGAAAAAATTGCTAACGATTCATTAACTTTCCCTGAATATGAAACTTTATTGTTCAATAACATTTCATCAATTTCTTGTAGAGAAGAATATGATTCAATGATTGATTTGTTAAATAAGTTATTAGAAAAAAATCCAGCAAAGAGAATCGGAATATCTGAAATAAAGCAACATAAATTTATTTGCTGGGATTTTGATCATGTTTCGGAATTTGATACGGAATTAATCGAAGTAATGGATAAGGAAAGGAAAGAATTTGATGAAAATTTAAATAATTATTTTGAACCAATTTACGTCACAAGACATGATTTAAAGAATGCAGTGACTGGTTTGGATCAAAAAACAAAAGATTTATCATTCGATGCATTATCTCCAATGGAAAGTGATTCTAGTATTGTAAATAGATCAAAACTTCTTAGTCCACGTGCTCGTCATAATGGTACTATTCGCGAACATAGTAATTTGGGTGCTATCTTAACCGATTGTTCACCATCCACAGATAGTGATGATAATGACTTTATTACATCTATAACGGAACCATTATCTAGTGAATCATTAAAATCTCATGAAAAATTACAAAATTTAAATAATCAAAAAAATTTTAAACCATCCGCATTGCATTCTGAAATTTATGGTTATCATAATGAAAATGATAATTTAAATCCTTATTCATATTCATATCAACATTCTGCTGAATTTGTAAATAACGACGATGAAACAAATAATGTACTTAATAACAACAAGAATAACAATACTAATAATAATAATTTTAATGATAGAGATGATATTGATGTAAATGATAATACTAATAATGGTAAAAATAGTGAAAATTTAGTAAATTTACCAATTAATTCATCATTTGCCTCATTAGATTCATTTTATATTGATAATTTTGCCATGAGTAAAATGGGGTTACAGTCACATTCATCATTCTTGATGGGACATAATAATCCACCATCAAATTATTCAAGTTCACCTACTGGTCCAAATATTAATAAATATAGTAATAATAATATTAATAACGTTAGTAATAGTTTTTCATCAGTTTCGACTAACAGTTATAATATGTACGAGAGACGTCCGCCAAGTCGTATGAATAGTTCTCGTATGACAAACAGTAGAACACCAACTCCAAGACCTATTAAAGAAAAATCAAATAATAAAAGCAAGGATAAAAATAAACCAATAACGTATAATAATGGCAGTAACAGTAGACCGAATAGTAGAAATAGAGATCGTCAAACTAGTATTGGCGAAAATAAATTTATTAATATGAATAGTAGTAATGAAAGACAACAACGTGGTAGTTATAGACGTTCATCATTTAATTCTGGTAGAAGAATTTCTAGAAATGAGATTGATGGTAATCAATCTCCAGTAAATAATAACAGTACTAATAATAGTAATTATATTAACAGACCAACTATTGAAGTAACGACTACGAATAGTCGTAGCAATGTTAGTGATAGAAATAGTATAAGAAATGCTAATAGAAATATTACAAGAAATAGTAATAATAATAGTACCAGAAATAGTACCAGAAATGTAAATAAAAGAGGTAATACTACTAGTGACTATTCTAAGAGTAATGGTTCAAGAAGTACGGGTACTAGAAGTAATGAAGGTCATAATCGTAATATACCAGGTAGTTTAAATATGCCAAAATTACCATCACGTAGATTGCAAAGAGGAAATTTCTTAAGTGCCCTAAATGGTTCAGATTCTGATTCCAGTTATGATTCTGATTCAAATTCGTATTCAAGTTCTGAATCTGATGATTCTAGTGTTTCCTCATATTCAACAAGTTCGACTGGTTCATCAATCTCTACGGGATCATATCATTCAAGACATTCAAATAATTCTAGAGTATCGAATGAATCCTTACCATTTGAATTTGCTGTGGATCCTGAGAGAATAGGTAGTGTTGTTTCTATTGATTATAATAGTTTAAATACATCAAATTCTAGTCATATTAGTCAGCCAGTGAATAATATTAATATTGATAGTAATGCAGGTCAATATTTAGATGATTAATAATTATGATGCTGGAATACAAAGAGAATTGCAAAAAAAACTAGTAAACAAATAAACAAATAAAACAAATTGTACTATTATTATGACACAAATAAATTATAAGAAAAATTAGTAATGTATGTATAGGTTGTTTTTAATACTTTCATTGTAAACGTATATATTTAAATATAATTATATACATATTTATAGAGTAAAATGAAATTAAATTATAGATTAATAACAACCTTTGAAGATATAATATGGTGTTATATGGATTAAAATACATTAGAATTAATATACAAATTATTGAGTTGGATAAGACCATTGTGTTTGTTGGAATGATTGTTGCTGTGGTAGTTGTTGTTGTGGCGATATGAATTGTTGATTTGGAAATTGTTGTTGTTGTTGGTTTTGTTGTTGAGGTTGTTGAGGTTGTTGTAAATACATTTGATTAACTGGTTGTTGCATTATTGGTTGTTGAATACCTTGCTGAATTGGTTGTTGTTGTTGCATATACCCAATTTGAGTTGCTTGTGGTTGCATTTGTGATTGTAGTTGATTTTGAATTGGTTGTTGAATAGGTTGTTGAGCTTGCATGTAATTGAATTGAGTTGTTTGTGGTTGCAACTGATGTTGCATAAATTGTTGTTGTGGATCAACATATTGACCGTTTGGTAAGTATTGTTGTTGGGGTTGTATTTGTTGGGGTAGTGTTTGTTGTTGCTGTTGTTGGAATGGATTTATTTCTTGTCCTATTTGAATATTATTATTATTATTATTATTATTAGCATTATTCATGGTAGATAAATCCATGGTACCATCAAAAATAGCAGGTTTAGGATTAAGAACAGATGATGTATTTGTATTATTTCTAATTGTATTGGCGTCAATAGTGTTAAATCCATCAAAAACGGCAGTCTTTAATGAGTTATCTGGTCTACTAGGTAAACTTGGTGCTTTTGATTCATTTTGTTCAAAATTATATTTTAAAATTTGTAAAGCGTCAAATTCATTACCTCTAGTAATTGATAATGCTTCACAAATATTATCAGTAGTATAAAAATTAGTTGATCTTGTTTGAATTTCTCTAATATGATTTGCAAATTTATTTAATTCTTGTTGTCTAGCTCTTCTATTAGTTAAAATTGGCCATTCTCTTCTTTGATAATGACCGTTATATTGTTCGTTGCTATTATTTCTTCTCTTAGAATATGATTGATCTTCAACTGGATTAATATATTTATTTTTTAATAAATTTTGTAAATCGAAAATGTCATTACTTAATGAATACATTGATGTATCAATTTTCCATTCAGAATTACCCCTAGCAAAATCGTTTAATTCATTATTATCCCAACGATCTAAAGAAATTGATTTAATGTATGAAGCATATGAACCTTTATTTAAAATTTGTTTATGTAAAGTGGCACAACGAGTACATAAGAATACGTTATAAGTAGTGGAACACCAAGTTGGATCTAAATTATGACAATCTGAACAACGATTATAGTGTGGAGATCTTTGTAAGATGTCCTTTAAAGTAGATTTGTAATTCATTAATTGTTATAGTGCTTTATTATTGTCATTGGTGTAAAATTGATTTTTTTGATTTTTTTAATATTGGATTTCCTAAAGAAGCAATTGTTGTAATAAAAGACTTGTACAATAAATCAACTAGATGATTGTAAATTTATTTTATCATTATGATTTGTTATTTCATAAAATGGGTTTTATGAAGCTTATTAAATAGTTTATTTTAATTTTTAATTGCAAAATGTCTAAGTTTTGTATATTAAAAAAGTTTTAAATTTACTAAAT
Organism: Grigorovia jiainica (nom. inval.); assembly: GCA_030571715.1. NCBI lineage: Eukaryota > Fungi > Ascomycota > Saccharomycetes > Saccharomycetales > Saccharomycetaceae > Grigorovia > Grigorovia jiainica (nom. inval.). Next base: position 4,331 of record JAJLYE010000287.1, read on the forward strand.
GTATTTTCAAATGGTTAATTGTTTCAATTTTTAAAAATGGATGCCTTATAACAGAAAATATTAATGTTTCAAAAATGTAACCAATTCTTTTCAGTACATGATTCTGTATATATGTGTATAGACGTGTATATAAATCCCAATATAACAATAAAATAAAATAAATTAAAATAAAAATAAGAATAAATTAAAAAGGTGGAAAAAAAACAAATTTGTGTCATTTAATTTCTATGTGTCTTTAAATGTTGATTAAAATTATCAGAACGACTAAATTTTTTATCACAAAATGTACAATCATAAGGTTTATTATTTAAATGTAATGATCTAACATGTCTTTTCAAATGTTCTTGTCTTTTAAATCTTCTACCACAATATTCACAATCGAAATGTTTTATAAAATCTGGTATTAATTGTTGTTTTCTACCTCTAACTTTCGGAGTATTTGTATTTGTATTGTTACTGTTATCAGTAGTTTTGACAATTTTATTACCATTAGCATTATTTTCATCGGTTTCATTAGTGTCATTAATATTATCAATTTGATAATTGGGTATTATAATATTATCATTTTGAATAAAGGGGTTAGTGGACATATCGAGAGTTTCCTCCTTGAGTATACCAATTGATTCTGGATGTTGGAAAATTTGTGATGGTTTAATTATTCTAGGTGGATCCATATCATTATTGTCATTATTTATTATTTCATTAAACATTCCATTATTATCACTATCTTGCTCGTCATCTTCAGTTTCAATATCTAAATCTATGTCCATTTCAATATTGTCTATATCATTATCTGTTTGAAGATCATTATTAAAATTAATATTATCAATTAATTTATCCTTATTGTTATTTGAACTAAATCTGTTATTTAACAATTTTTTCCTCCAGAAGGAACTTTTTTCAGTTTCTACATTGTTATTATTATTGTTGTTGTTATTATTATTGTTGTTGTTATTATTATTATTATTATTAAAAATATTGAATTTAAAATAATCTCTCATTTTCTTCTTAGTAGAAGTATTATTATTATTGTTATTAGAATCAATTAATGGTTCTTCAACCCCCCAAACACCTTGATTTAAAACAGGATCCGAATCGTTGATAGCTATAGTGACATCACTTTGTAAACTTACTCTAGGCAAATCGATTACCAAACTATTAAAATTAGGGAAGGCATTAGTTGTTTGATAATGAAAATTGTTATTGTTGATGTTGTTGTTGTTATTACTGGGTTTAATGATTTTAGTATTAGTAATGTTATTACTATCTACATCATTGAAAAATTCGTCATTACTGTTATTTAAGATATCACTCATATTATCATTACTATAGTTATTACCATTATATAGAATATTATCATTATTATTAACATTATTGTCATTATTAACATTCACCTGAACATTAACATAATCACGACTTTCCCCGACATTATCATTCAACTCGTCTCTATGTAAATTATCAAAATGAAATTTATTATTGTGGGGAAAAATATCTAATGTTTCATATTCGAAAAATTTTGATCTATCAATATTATACCTACTAATTGATAATCTATCATCTTCTTGTAAAGTGTTACCAGTCCAATCCACATCCATATTCAATCACACGCCAGATTCCTCGAACAAGTGTTACAATAATAACCACAATATAATTGTAAATAACTGTTGTATATAATTAAATTATTTATTTGAGTTATTTCTCGACCCATTTTCCAAATTCAATTTGAGCCTCGAAACTTTAAAACGGCCGTTGCCCGATCGGGACACGCGCGGGACTGTTTTCTGCAGTTTCGGAGGTTTCGGGAATTCTCGAAGGCACACCCAGACACCCGCGGCCGGTATTTTGTGTTTTGTGTTTTTTTTGGTTTTTACGGTTTTTCTGGATTTGGAGTTGCCGTTTCGGGAAGGAGGAATTGGGAAATTGAACTTTTTGGAAGAAATTTTTGAGACGTCGCTGTTTTTTAATTTGAGTACTGGTGTGTTGGGTTTGTGTTGATTTCCGTCTGGTGTGGTCCTCCTGGAAGTATCGGGCTCCGTCTAAACAATGTTGTCTAGAGGAAATCACCGTCCCATCGGCTCCCCCCTCCCCCTCTACGTGCTCCCACGCACAAAAAACACGAAGAATTATTTCACCAAAATTAATATCGTAACAATTCAAACTGTTCACTTAATTTTTCAATCTTGTATATTATAATTATTATTTAATTTTTTTCAATTATTATATTTTAATTTTTAAATAATACCAATTCAAACAATAATATAGTCAAAAATGCCAAAGAAGAGAGCTTCCAACGGTAGAAACAAGAAAGGTAGAGGTCACGTTAAACCAGTTAGATGTGTTAACTGTTCTAAATCCGTTCCAAAGGATAAAGCTATTAAGAGAATGGCTATTAGAAATATTGTTGAATCCGCTGCTGTCAGAGATTTATCTGAAGCTTCTGTTTATGCTGAATATGCTTTACCAAAGACTTACAATAAATTACATTACTGTATCTCTTGTGCTATTCATGCTAGAATTGTTAGAGTCAGATCTAGAACTGATAGAAGAAACAGACTTCCACCACAAAGACCAAGATTCAACAGAGACAACAAGGTTTCTCCAGCTGATGCCGCTAAGAAGGCTTTATAAGTTATTGAAAAATAAATTATTATTTTAATATATATATTTTCTTATCATATTTTTATATAATTATTCATTTTTTTATAATTAATCACAATTCAAATCTTTAACATCATTAGCAACTCTCTCTGTTATTTCAATAATTCTTCTTCTTTTTCTTTTTCTTTTTCTTTTTGAATTATTCAATAAAATATGTCAATTTATTAAGGGTATATTCCATATTAATAAATATGAATAATTAAAAATTATATATTATATAACATATTATAAATTGTATCAATTATATATTATAAACAAAGCAAACAAAAACAAAAAACGAAAAGAATAAATAAAACAACATAAAAAGGGATCAATCATTATTTCGATTTTCTACCAAAAAATGATAATTTATTACCAATACTATCATTATTAGATTCATTAGAAACATTTTCTTTATTATTATTAACATCTTGATAATTAGCAATCTTATTAGCATTATTATACCTTAAAGTATTCTTACTCTTTAAAACATTATCATTATCTTTCCTAATCTTATTTAATGTAATATTAGCCACATTACTAATCTTATTAGATATACTTGTATGTGATGAAGTTGATGTTAATGATACTTCTGATTGATTTTGTTTGACATCTAATGATTTCTTCTTACCACTAACTGATTTCTTACTAGATCCACTATTAACACTCACAGTAGGGCTTAATGTATTCTTACGTGAATTACTAGTACTAAATTTAAGTAAACTATTTGATTCATTAATTGAATTATCATTATTATCAAATGAATGTGTTGAAAATCTGGATGATGTTATTGTCATTGGTGAAAGATCTGATTTTCTACTATTAATAGTATTCTTTGTACTATTTGTACTACTTGTATTATTATAAACAACATTATTAAATGTTGTCTCCATTGGTGAATTACCAGGTCTACTGATTTGACTACTATTAACTTCATTATTTAAATGTGAAGGTGATACCACTGAGGTTCTTGGTGAAATATGATTGAAAGGTGATTTATTATTATTATTATTATTATTATTATTATTATTATTATTAGCTATTTCTTCACCAACACCATGTTTAAATACCGTTTGTCCAATAAATGTATTAGATTTACTATTATTGGCATTAGTGATTAATGATGATATATTGGTTAAACTCTTAGCATATGATCTCTTTAATGATGGTGAATTTCTACCTGATAAAGATGCTATAATGGGTAATGATGAATTATTAACAGTAGGATCATTTTGTAAATTGATATTAGTTGAAGAATTTACATTATTCGATGTATTTTCAATATTTGCTGAGGATGATCTAGGTGGTACCTCAGTGATATTACTATGTGTGGTAATTTCATTATCGTCTTCATAAACCAAAGAAGTATCAACACTATCAATATTACTCAATGTTCTGTTATCAATAGTAGTCTTATCATCATCTTCTTCTTCTTCTCCTTCTGTATGTTTAAAATATTCTGTATTGATATGATGCCTTGGAGCATATTGTGGACCAATTCTTTTAATTTCTTGTAATGTTTCCCTCTTTAATTTTCTTAACAATTTAGAAAATTCTACACAATCCATACAACGTAATGTTAATCTTGTATCATCTACTAATACTGCAGTTCTAAATATATTTTTAATAATATAATCTAATGGTGGTGCAGAATTTGTAGAAATCATAGTTTCTAATGTTGGTTCACTAATTAAAAGATCTGGATTATTATTACCATCACTATCAACACTACTACGATAACTAGAGGTCTTTCTAGTTTGATTTTCATAAATTAATGCATCAATGGAACTTTTCATTGATAATCCAAATGAACTATTACGATTATTATTATTATTTAATGGTAATGGTGAATTTGTTGGTAATTGATTAAATGAATTAATATTATTATTAGCATGTGCAATTTTCATAATTGGATCAATTGATTCATCTAATTCTTCCTCTCTTTTAATTTCTTTCTTCATTTTAGTTGATGAAAGTGCACCAATTTCTAAAGTCCCCTCTTCTGAATCTGAATGTGTTGATGATAATGACGTGGCTGATGATGATGATGAGGATATGATTTGTGTAATATCATTATCTAATGATGTGGGAGGAATATCATCTAAATTCTCATCCATATGATCATTAGTGGAATCTAAATCAAATTGATTAAATTTTTTATCAATATCATTCAAATCATCAGATTCATCTTGTTGTGGTTTACCAATCGGTGGGTTAATGTCTGGTTGCATTTTAATTTCTTCACTTAAATGTGATTTTTTTCTAATTGCTGTATGTATTGGACTAGTAGGAGGTAATTTTGTATTATCATTATCATTATTATTATTACCACTAGTATAGTTAATTTCATTAGAACTTGGGAAACCAGGCATTTCAACAGAATCATGACTATTTCTTGGACCACCAGCATATAAAACGTTATGATTATTTTTTTCTTCAAGTTGATTTTTCAAATTTTTAAAATCTTTATGAAATAATTTAGCATCAAATTCACCAAGATCAGCACCAATATATTCCGTAACATTTTCTGAATAATTTTTAACAAATTTATCCATTAATAATAAATCTAAATAACCATCATTAACATTTTCTAATGAAATTTTCAATTTTAATAATTCAAAATATGTATTATTTGTCGCCAAAAAATTTTTAACTTTATCTTTATCATTATCAAAAATATGAGTTAATGTCTCTAAATAACCATTTTTCAAAACACTAACATTTGTCTTTATACTTGCCTCTTTTTTACCAATAATAGTATATAACACTTCAATAATCATATCATATAATAATGGAATTTCATATAATTTAGCCATCATTAATAAATCTAATACAACAGGTGCTAATAACCAATTACGATTAATTTGACCAGTATATAAAAATTCAGCAAATGCTTGTACTGTAGTATACCCCCAAGGCATAAATAATGATCTTGGAATTAATAATGGTTCTAATTGAAATTCATTTATTATTGATGAAACACTACCATTTCTTGATGAAAATGATGAACTATTTGAAAATTTTTTTTCATTTAAATCAGTTATAAAATCGTATGATGATGACATATTATTTAAACTTGATCTTTGACCATGTGTTGGTGGACGTTTTATACCAGTTTCTGTTATTGAAGAATGTCTAGAAGGTGATATTTCATGTGAATTTTTCCTACTATTTGGTAAAGAACTTTTATTACTTAAAAATGATGATGTTGATGGAGTTGGTGGTAATGAAAATCTTGGTGGTTCTGAAGTATCTGGTAATGGTACCACAATTAAATTATTTTCCATGGAGGGATTTTGACAAGGTATTGGATAACTATTTTTCCTACTATAAGTATTCCCCGTAGAAAGATTTCTTTTGTTTCTTCTATCGATAGAATGTATACTATTACGAGATCTATTACTATTTTGAGAAACGGCAGAACCCTTTCTTGAACTTGGTGGTGTTATAAATAAATTTGGTGAAAGTCTATCAGTACCTTTATTTAAATTTGATTTTTCATTTAATTGTGCATTAAATAATAATGTACTTAATGGTTGAGAAGATCTTCTCTCTGATGTGGAATCTGAATTATTAGAATTTCTTAAAGATGAAACATGAGAAGATCTTCTAACATCTGGAGTAGATGTTTGTTTATTAGTTTGTACAGATATAGTTTCAATTTCACCATTACTAAATGGATGTCTAAAGATCATACCACTGGGACTTCTTGAACGATGTGAATTTTTATCATCTTTAAATGTTGGATCATTAAAATTTGGATCCATTGAATTATTTACAGATGTTGATAAAGATGAATTTGAATCATCGGATGGTGTACTTAATAATGTTGAATCCAAAGTATTTAAATCAGATTTTAAATTATTACTAGTGTTGTTATTACTATTATTACTATTATTATTATTTGATTCAATATTAAATTTAAATGATAATGAACTTTTATCATTATTTGATATAATTGGTGATGAAGAATCATTAAAATCTGATGTAATTTGAATTAAATCAGCTAATTTATCACTTGAATTATAATCATTAACAGCTCTTGTATAAGCCTTTGATAAAATAAAATCAAAATATCTGCCCCATCTTTTCCTCAATAGATATAATGGTACAGAAACTTTTTTACCATCCGCGGTAATAAATTCAAAATCTGAAATTGTCTTGCTAAAAATTTCCAATGCATCTTTACCCAGGACCATTGCATAAGGTGGGAAAACAGAACTTGCAGATTCAATTTCTAATGGTGATGAAATATATTTAATATAATTTTGAAATTGTAAATTTTTATCTTTGGTATCAAATTTTTTCCCACTTAAATTAATTAATTTATCATCTTTATTATCTTTAATTGTTAAATTTCTTGGTATATCATTAAAGACATTAACAATACCTAATCTAAATGATAATAAATAATCGAATCTTTGTACAGTAGGATCATTATTATCATCAAATCTAGTACCAATCATAATACCTCTATGATGTGATTTCCAACCAAATAATTTCCAAAATCTATGACAATTTATTTCATTATCGGGACAATCAATTGTGAAAACTGTCCATTTACCAGTTGATAAATCATAAATGTAACAAACTAAATTTGATGCCTTTACAGTTGGATAATAACCAGCGATGATAACACCTTTTTTAAAATAAGTTGCTGATACAGCTTTTAAATTAATTGGACATTTTAATGTTTTGGTATCTTGTAGTGAATTCATTCTTAAACCTTTTGAATTTGATATAAGTGGTAATGCAATGATTGGTGATGGAATATATGAACTATTTTTTCTATTAATTAATTTATTTTTATCGGAATTTAAATTTGAATCATCTGATTTATTATTGTCATGTGTTATTATTGTTTCGTTATCGTTATTGTTATCGTTATTTTTATTATTTTTAATATTTTTTTTTGAATTAAAAAAATCATCATCATTAACATTTAAACCTAATGAATCATCAGATTCATCACTTGATGATAAATTATTGTTATTATTATTATTATTAATGTTAATATCATCATCACTTGAAGTATCATTAAAATCTAAATTTGAAATATCTTTATTTAACAAAATTTTTGTTTCATCAGATTCCGAAACATAAAAAGTAATTGTTGGTATATCAGCTCTATTATTTTCCACTAATAATGGAGCATTATTATAATTATCCAATGGTATTAAATTACCATTAATATTAGTTTTAAAATTATCAATTTCCCAAGAATTTTTATTAATATTAAAAATATCTACTTGACAAATTGGATTATCATTATTATCTAATCCACCAATAATTAAAATTTTTGTATCATTCATATCATCATTTAAATTTTGAATTTGCATTGTATGATTAAATCTTTTGGAAATATTATTATTGTTGTTGTTGGGACTTAAACAAATCCAATTATTTGTATTTTGATCAAATTTCCATAAATCATTTGTTGCAATTAATTCAATACCATTATCAGGTGAAACAATTAATCCACCAAAGATATAAAGTGTTGTATCAATGAAAGCAATAGAATGGAAAACTCTTTCATTAATTACATTTGTAAAAGTATCAATATTATTTGTATTATCAATATTTGTATTATTATTATTATCAATATTTGAATTATTAAATTTATTATATTCATTTAATTGTAAATTAATCACAACATTAATATCAAAAATAGACCAAGTTCTATTAATTAAATCCAATAAGAACATATTTGGTGAAATCCAATCATTAAAATTATTAAAATTTAATAATTTATTTTCACCTTTAGCGAAAAATAATAAAAATTCTTTGGTTATATTCTTAATGGTAATTTTACCATTTAAATTTAATGGTATGGTAAATCCACCATGTACCACAATTGATGATTTAAGTATTTCAATGGCAGCACCAGTTCTTACATTTAATAATAATTTTTCCTTTTCACTTGGTGATAGTCTTTCATTATCAATTTCATTTAATTTTGGTAAATTTAAATCGTAGCAAGTACTTGATGATGGACCTAGTAATCTCATTTTGTTAATTGAGAGTTTGTGGGAATGATTGATTGAATGGTGATAGAATTTTCAAACAAAGACAAAAAAAGTAGATAGAATTGGGGAAAGGGGAAATGTAATGTGTGTGTGTTGTTGTTATTTGTTGTTAAAAAGATGAATTAAAGTGATAATTAAATTAAAATTAAGTTTATTAAGTTTAAAGAAAAACCACCAGAAAACAAATGTATGAAAAATGATTAATTATTCCGAGACAGTTTTGTATAGAAAACATTAGAGTGTAGGTTTCTTTACAAACCAGCCACGTGGCCGCTTTCCAAGTAGTATTAAAACGGTTTCAAACTAGACAAAAACACAAAACAGACCCCCGGCACGTGCCAAAACCGCGAAGAAAAACACGTGCCGTTTCCAATTTTGTTCGGGAGAGAAACCCCGCAGAAATTTTCAGAACCTTAAAAAAAACAAGTCAGTTGATTTATTTTGATTTAATTAACAAGAAGGAAACAAGAAGTAAACACTGACACAAATAACCACGCTAGTGAAAAAACCTCAACAAAAAAAACTTTTGTCAGAAGGAAGGCAACTATTTTCTAATCGAAAGATTCAACGAATCTTATTCAGAGATTGTTCACACTAGTTAATCATCATAAAAGTGTTTTTCAAATTAAAATTGGAAATATTTACTCTGTAAATGTCACAGACGGAGAATCGAACGCAAGACTTTGCATTCACAATACTCCCACTAAACTATTTTCAAAATCAATTTGTATGAAATGACGTCTAAAATAATTTAATAAACAATAAAATGTCAGTTCGTTAATTGATGTTTTGTGGTATTGAATCAATTAATATCTAAAACAAAATGGTGTCTTCTGTAATGGACTTATTCCTAACTAGTAACTATTTAATTTATCTTATAATGTGGAGTAATA
>JAJLYE010000288.1:0-20124 GCA_030571715.1 Grigorovia jiainica (nom. inval.)
TGATCATCACTAGCTGGGATGTTCTTAACTATAAAGTTCAATTTGATACCAATACCTTGTGTAAACCTATCTCAAACTTCTATTGTGAAAATATGATGGTTATCAATAACGATTGTGGGTGGAACACCATGTAACCTAAAAATTCCTTAAATAAAAAATACTACACATTTCTTCTGAAGTTACTGATTTCTTCATACTAGTTAAATAAATCATTTTTGTCAGTCTGTCAATTGTAACTAAGATCATATCATCACCTGATTTGTCTGTCGTAAACCCAGTTAAATTTTCAATGTTTATGTGTTACCATCTATCCTCGTGAACAGCCAAAGGTGTGAACGTAACATACGATTTACTTGTTCTTGACTTAGCTTTTTTACATTCATTACATGCTTTAACATAATTGTTAATTGATCTAACCATATTATTCCAATGAAAATGTTCTGAGATGTTTAATCTTGTTCTTAATGCATCACAATGACCAGAGGCTGGAGCATTGGGATATAAAATATGGTCTTTTTTTTTTGATTGAACCTTCTGGTATACACAATTTATTGACTCTAAATGGATCATATCCATGGTATAAAAGATCACCTTTAATTTTGATTTTCTTAAGTAATGTTCTATAATTCTTATCAATCTCTTTTCCATCCTTTAAATGTTCATATATTGGACCTAAGTAGTCATCTTTTGAATAACCTTGTTTAACGTTTTCAGAAATCTTGTATCGATGCTATTACTAATTTCTAATGTACCATTAATGTCATTTTCTACTTAATTGGTATTTATGGAAGTACATGGGATGTTATCTTGATAACCAGCAACATTGTTCAAAGCTATAGCATTGCATTGGATGTAGTTCTTTTCTCCGGCAATGTATCTAAATGAAAAATCAAATTCTACCAAAATATTAACCAACGAGCAATTCTCTTACTAGCATTCTTCTTGGTACTTAAAAATTGTAAGGATTCATGATCTGTATCCAATTCAAATCTTCTGCCTTTAAGATAGTGTTCCCAGTTCAATAAATCTTGTCTAATTGCAAACTCTTCTTTTTCTCTAACAGTTCAATTTAATCCATTTCCTGTTAATTTCTTACTCTAATAAGCTATGACACCCTTAACTTTATCTTTTTTATCTAATTCTTCTAAGGTGACACCAATTGCTCAATCTGAAACATCAGTTATAACTCTTAACTTAGCAACTTCATGACATGGTATTAGAATTGGAGTTGTAGTCATTTTCTCTTCCAACTTATTAAATGTTTTGATACAATCTTCAAACCATTTTATTTTATTATTAGCGTAAGAATATAATGGTACAGCAATTTTTGAAAAATCTTTATAAATTTTCGATAGTAATCAGCAGCACCAGAAAACTTAACATATCTTTTCCGTTTTTAGGTTCTGGCCAATCAGTAATTGCTTTAATTTTTGTATTATCTACGTGAATTCCATCTTCATCAATTATATGTCCTGAAATTTTAATCTTCTTCATAAAAAACTGGCATTTTGGTTTCTTAGCAAATAACGTATTTTATCTTAAACGGGTCAAAGCATGTCTAATATGAATCTTATGTTCTTCTTCATTTTTTTGAAAATATTAATGTAACATCTAGATAGGTTATTTGATGGTCCCGAAGGTTTCGAAATGTCTCATCCATCAATTATTGAAAAAGGTCTGGAGCACCTGTAGCCCCGAAAGGTAATTCTTTCCAAATATAGCTATATTTCTTTGTGACAGATGTTGTTTTGTATCTATCTTGTTCATGTATTTCAAATTGATGATATCCAGAAAACGTATTAGGAGATTCTAACAAATCAAACCGTTATCTGGAAAGTCAATAGCAGAATTTTTTCATTTATTATCCTTTTAATTACGATGCAATTCCTTTTGTTATCTTAACAAAATTTTCCTCAAAATAACACTGACTTGGAGTAAAGCAACTCCAAAACAGAACATGTACTGCATTTATTGTTAGTATTAATGATTTATCAATCGATTTGTTTAGGGAAATCTCTTCGAAAATGAAATTAAAAATTTCGAATCTTGAAAAAATAAATAACAAGGAAATTAACTGAAAGTTGTTGATTGAGCTCATACAAAGATAATTTGAGCCTAACTTATAGTTTATTGAAGATTGAGTGTAAAGTAAGAAGTTTTTGTTTTATGGATAAATTAAAAATTTTCTTCAATTAAGCTGTGTATTTTCTCTTAATATCAAAAATATTTGCTATTCCAATTCATAATGCAAATGGATTTATCATTGTTTGTGAGCATTATCAAATTAATTGAGCTGATTTTACTTCAAAACATTTTATGATATTGCTTGATGCAAACTGAGGGTTGACCAAGACGAAAAAATAACACTAGAGTATTTATTTTGAGATGGTTTCATGATTAAAAATTTAGTTTACTTTGAAATTGATTTAAAAAAGTGTAACTGAGAAACATCATTTGTATTCAGAAGGTTGAGGATGCTTTAAGGTGGTTCATTTTATCTTTTAATCAACAACCTGATTTTTTCACTGCTAGTAAAATGGTCCTAAAAACAAAAGGGTTTTGGTAAGCAATGGCAATATCGAAATGAATAGAGATGCCAGTAATATGTTTACCACTGATAATATTATTATATCTACACTTATTATGCTATTCTGCCATGTGTTAAAAATATTTATCCTCAAATATTAGCCTTATTAACACTTTAACTTCTGCACCTTTATGCATTAGATTACGTTGATTGTGTTGGGTTATTATGACAAGTTAACTATTTTTCTTATAGCAATATCCATTGGTAGTGTGGAACTTGAGATGTTAAAGATATAGTATTGTTGTCATTTTCTAAAATAGTTATTACGTTGGTATTCTCTAAATTATTTTAATGATTATACCAAATTTCCAATTTTAAATAGCAGGGATATTTTTTAATCCAAATTGACCATACATTATCAATGTTTTGGTCTCTGATAAATTTAAAGATGTTGATCATATTGCTATTGTACGGTGTTGGATTTTATTGACTCAGCTCATTCTCATGTATCCTAGTACTTTCTTATATGATTCGTATATGTGGAGCTAGAAGAAACGATTTTTGATTATGTGATTTACTAATGATGTGGCTTCCTTCAAAAATAAGGGTTCACTGGTCCCTTGTAAAATTTAATTCAGATAAATGGATATGGCTTTAACTACTTCTTGATCCTGTTGTGTCTTAGCCCCGATGAGTACTGGTATTATGACATCATGGAATGTTTCAAAAATCATTAGTTCTTCATGGGATATGAGAATGGTGATGGGGGCTAATCTATCAATTTAATGCAATCAGTTCAAACCAATGGTGTTGGTGTGCCATGATCATCTCCCTAGTAATTTTATGCAGTAAATGGCTAGTGATAATTTGGACACCTGTCTAGTACTTAGGGTTAATGAATTTCTTAAAGCTGTTACCGGAATAAGTTTTTATTACCTTTTATATCAGATGTTTATTGTCCACTTTTTTGTTTGCTTCGTAGGTAAAAAAATTTGTTATTACAGCTTGTTGCTTAAAATAGTTAGCTATTACACATTTTTAGAGATGGAAAATATTTTCTATAACTAGGTGAAATTGATGGAGATCCTGCTTCTTTTCAACCTGTTATTTCTCATTAACATACCTATTTTTAGTGTTGCCATTTACGAGGTAGGTTCTGCTAAATGTACTAATAAATGTTTCATGACGTTGTTTAAAGATATTGAAATGTGTGGTTTCTTGAGTACTTGGTACTACAATTCTGTATTTTCTTTAGGCCAGTACACCTTTTTAATTATGGGGGCTTCATATTTTAATGCTACTGTTAGATATTATACTAACCAATTAGGAGCAAGACAACAGGATATTGTACTACATTGAAAAAGATAGAGTGTTTATTCCTAGATTGTTTTTTAAAAACAGAGAAAGGATTTATAGAGGCCATCAAAACAAGGAATGAACTTTGTCTCTAGATGTTGATAAAGTATGCTTTAATGTGTGCCAAGGGAAAGGTTAGATTACAGATGAATAAATAATATGATTTTAATACCCCAGATGTTGAATTTCGGTTTAAATGTCCACTTCTGGTGTGTTAAATTGGGATGATGTTTGATCAATAAGGTAATATGCGACAAAGATTATAAATTGGTAAGATTATCTTTTATTTTGCATTAATGTGATTCATATATTGATAATTTTTTGAGAATTGGTAGAGGGTACTAACTTTTGCAGATTAATATTATTGAAAAAAAGATATTCAATAAAGAGGATTTAAAAGGATACATTTTGTTAATAGAGGAAATGAAAGTTAGAACTAAACAATATGATAATTATGATAATAAAACTGTTAACATTAATTTAATATATCAAAGCCCATATCAGTAATCAAAATGCTATTGCATTTCCTTACTGTGTTTATGAATTATATGCTACATGAATGATAATTGTATCGATACTATATGCATGGTGAAATCGTTTGCAACTTTGATGCTTCTAGATAAAGGTAGTATAAATACTACTATTACTGAAAAGGTTAGTTTTTACTAAAACCAGTACAAACAATAGTAATAATGATATTAACATCAGCACTACTAAAGATAATACTGATCTTCGTGAAGACTTTTCAAGATAATGTTTTATGGAAATAATCTGAAATTTATATACTAATTTTTGGAAATAATTTGAAATTTTAGGAATCATCTGAAAGCTGCGTCTAGCAAATCCACTCTGTGGTTTAACCTTCGTTCTCTAAATTTCTCTGCTAAAGTAGAGACTTTAATCTTCAACCCCATTAAACATAATTGATTTACGGTGTATAAATGATTGTTGGGAAACTAGAATCGAGTTTTCTACATTAATATTTTTGCTTATCAACCACAACACATGTCCACGTACACTACATAAGATATGATGCTTTATTTTTGAAATGAATAGGTTGCTGGTTTTAATTTTACTAACATTCAAGAGCTGAAGGAGTTGCAGCTATCTTATAACTAGAAAAATGATATCCATTTAATGGAAAATTTAGAGAGTTTTAATTAGCATGTCAAATAGCAGATATATATATGTGTGAAATTTAAGAATTTATGATATATGGTGTTAGATAAACTACATTAGCAAGCAACAATAAGCAAATGTAATAAACCAATTGATGCTATACTTTATTTTATTATATTTTCATTCACTTCACTTAAATCATCTACAATAATTAATTCCTAAATCAGAGTGTCGATAGAGTGGATATTGAAATCAAAGAATAAAACAAATATTAATGCAATGCTACCCATGAATATGGTGATATTAACAAGAAAAGTTAGACATCATGTATAAAAAAAATTTTTTAGATGATTTTATCAGTCATATATTGAATAATGTAGTTTTATAATGATTTGAAATGAATAAAATAAAAAATAAAATAATTAATGTTCAAAAGTGTCTCCGAATAGTAACTATATCGATGAGTGGTCTCCCTTGTATTTTATTAAATCCGGTTTTTACTTTAAACGGAACTCCAATCCCATTAACCAAAATTTTGAAACCCGATGAGTCAATCAATAACAGTAAACAAATAACAGGAAAAGATCGTTTCCAATACGATATACAGTGTTAACCCAGTAGAGAACATCTAACGAACAATATTGCGCTGATAGAAGTGCAATTAACTTCTCTTATCGTGAAAATTTTATTTGTCATTGTGCTTATCACTATCTGATAAGATTTACCAAAAGGGAAATTTACCGATAACAATTTTTTGAATATCGAGAAAGTTTATTTAGTTAAATCGCATGATACTCATATATATATGTATATGTGAAAGCCTTTATCGATATTATATCCTGCTATTAGTGAATGTAATAAATATATTTATTTTGCCAATTTTTTTCCCTTATTTTATTTTACCATTTGATAATAATATTTTCATATCAACATATTGCTCAAATATATTTGAATATTTCCCCAATCAAATCAAATGACCATGGTAAGAACAATTTCAAGATCAAGAAATGGTTGTAAAAATTGTAAGAGATTGAAGATTAAATGCGATGAAACAAAGCCACGTTGTTTTAATTGTGAAAAGAGAAATATTGATAAATGCGACTATACATTGTTATTGAAATGGGGGTGTAAATCTTATAATAAAGTTACAAACCATGGACTTAATAGAAGCACTGGTAAACAATTTAAAAATATTATGACTTCAAATGCTAATAATATTTTAATTGAAAATAAAAGTTTACCAGGTACAAACATTAAAAATGGTGTTATTGTTATGCAAAGAAAGAAGTCAAATAAAGTTATTCAAACACCAGAATCTCCTGATGATAAATTAATTAAATCATTACCATCCTTAAACACAATTTTACCTAGTTTTTTACCTAAATTATTAACTGATTCAGATTATTATATGAATAATTTTGAATTTTTCATTAAGGAAACATCACATCTTTTAATCCCAACTAAATATTCTACTTTTCTGAGAAATCCCTTTCATAGTTTATTACCACAAATGGCAATGCAAAGTTCTACTTTATTGTATTTATTATTAGCATATGGTGCTAAACATAGAAAATTAATGAATGATAAAAAAAATAACTATAATGATAATGATGATGATAAATACATTGAAAATTTAATTATTTGTAATGGTCAAACACCATCATCAATTGACCCATTTAATGAGTTTTTAGATGATATGTGGTCACCAACAAATGAAATAATTAATGATATTGATTCAAATTATATGATTACACCAATGAATTCAAATAATCAAATTGTTGATGATAAAATGGTTAATGCTGATATCAATCAATTATTGAATAAGACAATAAAGGAATTGATAAACATTTTTAAAGATGAAAATAAGAGATCTAGTGATAATACTTTAGCCACAATATTATTATTAGCATCATTTGATATTTTCTTTAGTGATAATAGAAGAAATTGGAAAAATCATTTATTAGGTGCACGTTCATTAATAAATGAAAGATTAATAAAAATAAGAGAAAAAAATCCAGAAATGTTATATGATTATGGTTCAATTTTATATGATGAAATGGATACATGTTTCTTTTTAAATAGGTGGTTTACTTATGTTGATATAATTAGTTCATTATCATCACCAGGTATATCATCTACTATTGCTAATGGTGAAGGTTTTCAATATTTTTTCCATGAAATTAAAAGATATGAAGATGATAATGAATTTTTAACACAAAAGCGAATTAAATTGGATGATATTGAATATTGTACAGGTATTGATCCACAAATTTTATGGTCATTAGCTAAAGTTTCACATTTAATTAATAATGATGAAATAATTACCAATACAGATCAATATGCTATTAATTTAAGTGAAGAGATAATTAATTATCTTTATGAAAGTGAAATCAATAGAGATGAAATTTGGTATCAATATTATCAAGATAATCATGAAAGATATTCGATTTATAAATTATTAAGAACTACTAATATGATTTATGGTCTTTGTGGTTCATTACAATTAAAGAGACGTGTTATTGGTATGGATACAAATCATCCAGAGGTAATTGATTTATTAACAAGTATAACTAATATAATTAAAGAATCAGTACCTATATGTACATCAACTACTACTTGTATTATTTTTTGTCTATTTTCATGTGGTTGTGATTTACAAGCTGAATCAACTATTCCTTTAAGGGATGTTTATATGGATAGAATTAATGCAATGACAAAGATTGGTGTGGGTAGTGCAAAAATGGCACATTATATTATGCAAAAATGTTGGGATTTAAATAAGAATTGGTGGGATGTTATTATTGAAGAAGATTTAAAGGTAACGTTTGCAATTTAAATATATTGATGTTGACGTTCTATAATTATGGGAAGATGAATGGAGATTGATGATGATAAAAATTATATATTCAAATAAATCAAAAGTTAAATAATTTAAAAGTTAAATAATTTAATACAATTAATACATATAAAGTATATAAATTCAATTAAAAGAAAAAAATTAACTTAAATTGAAAGCCAAAATGTATTAATTGCATTTAATTTTACGAGATGCTGATTAGGGGAGAAATGATGGAATACGAAATGAAACTAATAAATAAAATTAATTAGCAAAAAAAAATACATGTTAATATAATTAATTAAAAATAGTTATCGTTAAATTTTCAATGTTAATAAAATTAAAAGCGCCCACGAGGGGAACATTTAAAAGCTTGATTCTTGTTTATTAAATTAGTATTATTAGCTAAAATTAGATTCAAGAAAGGTAACTCGTTCCACTGTAAAAGTAAATTTAAAGAGAAAAAGAAAATTTCACACTGATAGAAATATAATTAATTAGATAGAATGCAACCAAATTACGTAGTTAAAAATTTTGCAAGATCAATGATCAATAAACAAACAAACAAACAAACAAACAAACAAACAACGCAAGCAATAAATGTAAACGAAATCATACCATTTCCATTTGTTTGGTTGCAAGAGAAATAACAAATGTGGAAATTTATAATCGTTCAGGGATCCTTCATGAGACAATTCACGTTGTAAAGTGCGCAGTGCTACTGAATATAATAATTTATCATAAATTTGCACTGCGTGGTTACCGTATGCAATTTATTAAGTATATTAATTAAAATTAAATTAGATTCAATTAAAATTTGCAGTAAAACCACCGTAGAGAAAATTTTTAATTTAAAGATTTCAATCCAAAATTGGCACAACACTGTTTCCTGCTTGGGAAGCCGCGTATACGATATTTCCTCTTTGGGTGTTTTGCAAAGACGCCGTTTTCCCAATGCGGAAACGGGCTTCCGTATTTGTTTGGCTGTTTCCGCTTTGGGAAGCCTCGAGAGAGTGTAAAATTATTGCCATATTGGAAACAATTAGTCAAATAAATTGTTATATAAAAACCTGCAAAGTTGCACAATTGTCCATTGACTTATCATTTTCTCTGTTGTGAATAAAACTAAACAAATTAATTTTTTACTCTCGCTTACAATAATGAACTCTAAGATCGCCATTTTATTAGCTGCTGCTTCTGCTGCCTCTGCTTTATCTGACTACCAAGTCTCTCAATTAAACACTTTATTCTCTGATGTTTCCTCCAACTTAGACCAATACATGGATTTAATTAACGGTGGTTTATCTTTCGACCAAATTCCAGCTGGTTTAGTTGATATTGGTGAACAAATCGCTTTAGGTGATGGTTCTAACGATTACACCACTTTATACTCTGAAGTTGACATGGCCGGTATCTCTGGTATGGTCACTGGTTTATCTTGGTACAATGACAGATTAGCTCCAGCTTTCGATGCTGCTGGTGTTCCATTCACCTCTAAGGCTGCTGCCACCACTAAGGCTGCTGAAACCACTAAGGCTGCTGAAACTACCAAGGCTGCTGAAACCACTAAGGCCGCTGAAACTACCAAGGCTGCCGCTGCTACTTCTGCTGCTGTCACCTCTGCCGCTGCTGGTGTCACCACTGATGTTGTTACTGCTACCAAGTTATACTCTAACACTACCACTGTTACCTCTTGTCCACCAGAATCTTCTACTTCTGCTACTACTAAGTCCATTGCTGAACAAACTGAAAACGGTGCCGCTAAGAACGTTGCTGGTTTAGCTTTAGCTGCCGCCGCTTTATTATTATAATTTTAAACATTAATTATTATTTAATTCCATTATTTTAAAGGAATATTTATGTTTTATGTAATTTGTATTTAATAAATGTATCAACAATTCAATTTTAATAAATTTATTCAATTTAAGGTGTAAAATATCTTTATTTATTTCTTAATTTATTATATTTCATATATCAAAATATATAAATTTGACTTTATAAAACTTCAAATTTTTCAATGTTAGTTTTTTTGGTTCAAAGAGTCAAAATTTAGTTTATCTAAAAAGATAATCATTTTAAAATGTCTTAAAGAATAATTCAATAAAGACATCTTCTTGAAGTCTTCTAATTTTTGAAAAAGTCGTTTATTTTGGTTTTGTTCTTGCTGAATAATTTAAAGTTGTATTATCAATACTCTTGTTAAAAAATTAAAATCCATAATTTATCAATGTGATAATTCATGGACCTTCTAAGTCCTTGTCAAAATTAGTGACATTGTTTTAATTTGACTCTATCGAATTCTTTAAAAAAAAAGCTTCGAAATTTATTAATTTTTTCGATGATATGAAATAAAAAAAAAAAAAATTCAAATATCAGCAATTTGTTACATTAACCTTGTTTTAAATGTATTTGATATAAAATACAGTACTCTCTGCTGTTTAGTTTTTATAAATAATGAAATCAGAAAGTGCATCTACTGCTTTAGGTACAGTAGCAACGGTTTGCTGGTGTATTCAACTTATTCCTCAAATTTGGTATAATTGGAAAAGAAAAGATTGTACTGGTTTACCACCAATAATGATGTTTCTTTGGGTTATTTCTGGTATACCATTTGGTATTTATTTTTGTGTTAGTGCTCCAAATATTATTCTTCAAATACAACCACATCTTTTCACTTTTTTTTGTGGTATTAGTTATATTCAAACAATGTATTATCCACCTGCTAGAATGGATAGAAAGAAAATCATCTTAATTAGTTTAACAATTATATTGATTGATATTGGTATGGAAGTTGGATTTATTATTTGGCTAAAACCGTTATATGCCAAGGGTACAACATGGCCAGATCTTATTTTTGGTATTATCGCATCTGTATTGTTAGCTATTGGATTATTACCACCTTATTTCGAGTTAGCTAAAAGAAAGGGTAGAGTAGTAGGTATTAATTTTCTTTTTTTATTAATTGATTCTATGGGCGCTTGGTTATCCATTGCTAGTGTCTGTGTAGGTACATTGGATATTATGGGTATTATACTATATGCAATTATTGCTGCTATGGAACTTGGATTATTTATCTCTCAAGGTATTTGGTACTGTAGATTTAGATTATTTAATAAAGATTATATTGAGGGGGAACAAGAAGATGAAGAGACAAAGGAAATAGATGAAGAAGATGGTTCAAAAAAAAATTCGTGCATCGATAAAAATAAAACCAATATTAAAGAGGTTTCTGCAAATGGTGAAGATAGCTCTATTGATTTAGAGGTTAATAGTGAAAATGGAATTTCAAGATATGAACAGAGTCATCTGAAACATATGTCCAAAATTGATACTAACGAAAATTAATTCATTTTTCGTAGTGATATATTTGACTTAAGACATTCATTGGTCAGAGATAATGTGAATTCATATTTTAGTTCTACATATTATTAATATTCATTGAGTAAGATTCTTTTTTAAAATATAGTGATCATCTAATTTAAAGATGGGTAAAAAATAAATGAAAAAATTCGTACGTAATTGAAGTAAATATTTATTTATACGTAATTGAACTTAATATTTATATAATTTAAATACTTTTTTATAAGGTCTTGGGGAAATATTTATTCGTGCTCTTTTGAATTTTCGTAACGATTATCGAAAGTTAGGGATACTTTTCTTAGTTTTGTTAAAGAATTTCTGTAAACGAAGTCAAACCGCTACAAAAGATTTTCTAAATCTTTCGACTGGATTAGAAATATTGGACTTTGGTTAAAAAATTGGCTTATCATTCAATTGAAAAATGTCAACAGAATAATGCTTTCAACTAAAAATTTAAAAAAAAATTTAGAAAAATATACCAGTTTAATTTATCAAGATACTTTCTAATATGCTATATAAGGGATTATTTGCATTTAAATATAAGTTTAATTGCATATCTTTATAAAAAATTAACTTTGCAAATATGCACTTTTTTAACATTTTTTACAATTTTAGTTGTTTTATTAAAACTAAAACAAAACTATTAAAAGTTTTGCTTCTTAACATTTTTTTTAAAAAAAAACATTGTATTTGTTGTATATCTCTTAGAATTGACATTTCAACAAAATAAAAACCCTAAAAGGGATTTCAAAATCTTATAAATATTTGTTATTGCACTAAAAACTTAAACCTAAAAATTGTAGTGAATTTCATTATTATTTTTTTTGAAATATGACAGATATAAATCTCACAATTTCTTAATATTAAAATGATAAATAAAAATAAGATTTTACAACTGTTTATCAAAACCACCCTATAAAATATATTATGTTAGAATTAGATTTATATAAAATATTGTTGGGAATACATTGATATAAATAAAATAATAAAAATAGAAACAATAACGGTATGGTTATTACACTCTGTAAAGTAGTAATTAAGATATCGTGGGGTAATAATTTTAAATACTAAAGGGAACTTTGTTTTATTAAGTAAATTTGCACCCATGTTTAAATTCGATTTAATTTAAAATATTTATTATATAAGTAACTCAAACTACTCCCAGAGATGAATTAAATTTTTTATTTCTAAATATTTTTATTTTATATATTGTATACTCAAGAGAGAAAATAAAATATACATAATAAAATGAAAGTTTAATAATAACAATATTAATTCAAACTAATAGCAAACAAAACTGTTAGTAATTGTCAATATCGTACTTGAAATTTTCAATAATAATATTGTATTCTAATAATACGGATTATATATAAAGAATTACGTTAATATTGAAATAATTCATAAACATCACAGCATTAACTGAAACCAACGATGTAATGTATATCAAGTGCAATATATTATTATTAATGAGCCTATTCTATTATATCAAGTAAAACTTGCATAAAATTTAATATGGGGTATTTAAAATACAATTAACTTATATACTTCGAAAAGTATTCAAGTTTATAAAATAATAATTTTATAAGGTATTAATTACTTTACTATCTTTTCTATAAAGGCTTTGAATAATATACTATATTATTATAAGAAATGAATATAACTTTTATTTACGGTGTTAGAAACAATCGATATAAGTTGACATTCTTAAATTCATTTTTTGGAGAGAAAACTCAATTTGATATTCATACTTTTATGCCATTATCTTGTAATCTGATTATTATCCAAAGCTTATTGATGCCATGCTATAATCGAGTCTTCTACTAAGGTCTTTATTGCAACTTTCAAATCATTTTATTCAATTAGATTAAAAAACATACAATTTTTAATTTTTTAACCGCTGAAACTAAAATTTTTTATTAAATCTTTATTAAATAGTACAACAAGAGACTCTGATACAGAATGAGATCATGTTTCAATTTAGCTCTATTCTTTAAACAAGAAGGTTAATAAAGTCGTAATATTAACTTCTTTACAATCGAATGCTTCCTATCTATTTAAGCCTCTAGAAAATATTATTTTTAATTACCAAAATGTTTCCTTCTAAATTATTCATGATTATTTAATATGGATCGTTTTGCTTCTTTGATAGATTAAATATTTAATTATATGAACACGAGAAATAATTAATTTATTTTGAATTGAAAAGATTACTTCCAGCAAACTGATATATGTTGAAAATATATTGGTAACCATACAACTAGTTTCTTTTATTTTGCATGTGTTAGTATACCAAAGAAGACATTAAATTGGAGTAAAAGGGAGTGTTGTCGAAAAAATACTATATATTCCATAATGAATTAAAATACTTAATTATTAAACAAAAAAGCAATAATACAGTTGAAATAATCGGATAATATACCCTTTATAATCATAATTCTATAATAAAAAGTCGGATATAGTAATCTCTTCAAGGAATTAATTACCGATGAAATAATGATGTAGCTATTTACGACAAGAGAGAGAACGAAAGACTAAAGTTTCAATTTTATGCAATATTTCATACAATAGAAAACCCAGTATCAATATTCATTATTTTTGATTAAACTAATAAGAAGAAATGAAAACCCAACATTCTTCTAGTAGTTCCCATTTTGGGGAAAATTTTTAATTTATTTTTTCAAAAGAATTCACGGATATAACTTAAAATGGAAATGACAAGACGTTGTACGCAGTTTTTACTTAATTAAAAACATTTAAAGTTGGAAAAGCTTTAAAAATGATTAAACAAGAAATAAAAGATAAAAAAAGAAAAGGTAAAAGAGGATAAGGAGAGTTTAGAAGGAGTGAAATAGTTTAAGATTCTTAAGAATTTCTAAAATGTCTTAAACTTACATTAAATGATTTTCCCAAATTGTTCTATTTTATTTAAAGCGTTGCAATTTTTTATGAAAAAATAAAACCTTATTTATCCCTAGAGTAAAATTGCGTAGAATTAACTGTTTAATCGGCTTCCGAATTGAAGACAATTAACCCCCTTCTTCGCAAATTTGAAATAAAATTTTCTACAGTGTTTTATTGAAAAATGCAAGATAAATCTTTTTCAAATTAGCAAAACCTTTTCTAAACATCAAGAACAATAGTTCTTTTTGAATTATTTTATAAAAATTACAATAAGGTGTTTACCTTTTTATAAAGGCAACTTCATTATTACTATTCCAATGGACTGGTAATAAAGTATTTGGTTTTTTTAATTACTAAGGAGTCTTTTCTTTAATCCGATAGTGTTCATTACAAATTTGCTATTAATTAAAAACAATATTGTTAAAATACTTATGAACAACTCTTCTATGAGGTATAGTGTTTTTAATTTGGCGTATTAGTTGTATTAACTTGAAGTTTAGTATCCGATAAGAGAATTTATTTTTCCATAGTTAACGATTACCGATGGATATATTATTGTAAATTTCAATCTCTCTGTATTTATCTAATCTACATACAGCAAGTCTTCAACATTTCTGTTAACAAATGTCATTTTTGGAATACAACATTTGTGTTAAGTAGTTTTACATATATAATGATAATTTAGCAATTAACTAATGTTCAAGAATTGAATCCAGCTAGACAAACGAGTTGCAATTAGAAGTTGTAAAGTATAGTAAAATAAAATATGATAGATATATTCTAAGGAGCAAATATTTTACTAATGCGACCATTTCTGAAGTATTTCGCTATCAAACATGAAACTCACCCGCGTTTACATCAATATTAAACTTTTACAAACAAAATAAAGGCAAAATTGAATATAACAATAAATTCGTAGAAAAAATGTTTATTTTTTTTTTCCATGGACGGAAAATAATAAAGTTAAAAATTTAATTTTATTAAAATTGGAAATTATATTGTTAAAAGTTGGAGAAAAAAGCAACTTATTTATTTCCCACTCGAGCAAACTATTGTTATTAGTGTTGTACTTGTTTTTATGTTATGGAGAAAACTTTAATTGCTTATTTGTAATATTCGACCCCCTACATGGAAAAAGAATCACATTTTCAGTTTTTTGAATGTTGTTGATATAATTTTTTCAAATGAATTATTATTATAAAAGAACTTTACAGAATTCTCTTTTTTTTCCTTCTCTACTTGTAGTATTAATATATTTATATTGGCAAGTCTTAAAATCAATTCAAAAAAATAATACTCAAGTTTTATTTCGAGAATTTATATTTAATAATTAAAAAAAGTTAAATACACAATATGAAGTTACAATTTTTAATCACCTGTTTAATATTTATTCAATCTGCTGTGGGTTCTGCTATTCCAAAAGAAAAGGAATTAGTTTCTGTTAGTGAAGAAAAAGAAGCTATTAAATCTACTATTGATATTGTTTCTAGTTCTATTATTGCAAGTGAAAATTCAACTAGCGTTAATACTACTTCTTCCACTACTTCTCATAAGAAGGCTAAAGCTGCTGTCGCTACTTCTATCCATGGGAAGACAACTACTTCTACCACCGATGAAAAGAAAGATGCCACACCAGTGGAAAAGGATTCTAGCAAATTAATCACATCTTCAGCAAAGATCAGTCATCCTTCAATGAGAGGTAAAGGTTCCTCAGTAGGTGCTGCAAAGCATAGAACTAAATAATCCATTTATTTATTTAATGATTAAGAGGAGAGGAAATTTTTTTTAATAAGACTGTGTCTTGAATGACAATCGGTAGTAATTATACGTATGAAATATAATAACTCATTGTCAGAAAGAGATTTAAATAATGTTATATGTTGATGAATTCCGAGGTTGAATAGTTTAATATATAGCGATAGGTATAAGGATTGATAGATATCTGTTTTTTTTTATTTTTAATTTTTATGAATCGCTTTTGATAAGTTATTTGTTGGCAGAACTTTATCCTACCTGAAAACATATATTCGTTCTGTACAGTAGATATAATTTGAATTTATATTTTTTTTATGTAATTTTTTTAAAGAATAATATACTAAGTTTATGTGACATATTATATTATTTAGCTTCTGAATATAATCTACCTATATGCAGTTGGCATTGGAGTATCCCTCAATCCGGGGTGTGGTTTAGATATTACATATTATACAGATACAAAAGAATTGCAACTTGACAAGATTAAGAGGCCTCGAGAACAAAAAGCATGGCGCGTAATTTAAACGAGGGCGTTTCCCTTTTTGGTGCACCGGAACGCTGAAATAGCGTGCAATTTCCCGATGGGGAAAGAATGCCAAAAACGGAGATCTAAACGGTGCACGAAACAAGAAAAGAAATTTCTTCGTATGTTTTTTTTTGGCGTCTATTTTTCCCGTTACAATTGCGTAGCAAAATGGAAAACTTTTTGCCAATTATTTTTTTTTTTTGCTAAATTACGAAATTATAAACATATTTGTTTTTGTCGTCAAGCAAAATGTAAATATGTTTTCCTTTGGCCATAAACACTCTTTGTACTTTATTTTAATATGTTATGAATATACTTTGAGGTGTTTGTTTTTCTAAATTACGAACAACTTAATTTTATTTGTTTATTTAATACAATTTTTAAACGAATTTAATTAAACACACTTTCCTAATGAAGAAATCCTTTATTGCAAAAAAGGCATTTTTTTCTTTACAAAATACGATTTTAAAATGTTTAATTGTTCTCCAATTGTAAATCAATATATAATATAAATTAATTAAATAAAATTAAATAGTAATTGTTCATTAAATTACTTTTCCCAAATATTTTAAACAAAACAAACTTTACACTCGCTATCTATATTTTTAAAAAATGAAATTTTCTAAACAAATTGCTCCTTTATTAGCTATCGCTGCTTCTGCTTCTGCTTACGATATCTCTGCTTACCAAGAAGAACAATTAGTTGTTCTTTTCCAAGATGTCAAAGATAACTTTGATTCTTATATTAATTTAATCTCTGATCCAAATTCCGGTATTGATCCTTCTGAAATTCCTGAATCTTTAGCCGTTATTGGTGCCAACCTTATGAATGCAGAAGTTAGCGATGTTACTTCTCAATTCACTAGTGTTGATATGGCCGCTATTTCTAATCTTGTTACCAAATTATCTTGGTATTCAACTAGATTAGCTCCAGAATTTGATGCTGCTAATGTCCCATTTTCTTCTGTTGTTACCACTTCATCTAAGAAAACCACTACTGCTGCTACCACTTCAACTAAGCCAACTACCTCTGCTGCTGCCACTACTTCTGTTGAAACTACTAAGGCTGCTGAAACTACTAAGGCTGCTGCCACTTCCGCTGAAACCACAACTTCCGCTGCTGCTGCTGCTACCACTTCTGCTGAAGCCACTACTTCCGCTGCTGCCACTGCTTCTGTTGAAACTACTACTTCCGCTGCTGCTGCTGCTACCACTTCTGCCGAAGCCACTACTTCTGCTGTTGCTGCTTCTTCCTCTGCTGCCGTTGTCTCTTCTTCCACTTCTGCTGTCGCTACTTCCTCAGCTGTTGTTTCTTCTTCCGCTGTTGTTGTCTCTTCTTCTTCTTCCGCCGCTGTTGTTGCTAACGTTACTACTGCTTTTGCTACTGCCACTAACATTGAATCTGAAACTACCACAATTACTTCTTGTCCACCAACTTCTACTTCTTCTGCTTCTTCTGCTGCTGCTAATGTTACCACTGTCTTAGCTACTGCTACTGATATTGAATCTGAAACTACTACTATTACTTCTTGTCCACCAACCTCCACTGCTTCATCTACTACAGTCACCCCAACAACCGTTACTGAAACTGTTTGTGATGAAGTTTGTCAATCTAAGAAGAGTGCCGCCACTACAGTTATCTCTACTTCTTCTACCGCTGTCCCAGTCACTACTACTGAAGAAAAGACTACTGTTGCTACTACCACTTCTACTGAAAAGAAGACCACTGCTCCAGCTACTACTACTTCTACTGAAGAAAAGAAGACCACTGCTCCAGCTACTACTACCACTGCTGCTCCAAGCACTATCGCTCAAGTTACCGTTACTGAATCAACCACCACTTCTGCTACTATTGAACAACAAACCGCTAATGGTGCTTCCAAGGTTGCTGGTTTAACCGGTGGTGTTTTAGCTGCTATTGCTTTATTAATCTAAGTAATTTAAATTAATTAAATTATTATTGCATAAATTTATTTTATTTTATGTGTCAAAAATAAGCATATTCTTTATATAATGTAATATAGTATGATATATTTAAATACTAATAGTTGTTTACAAGTTTATGTTGTAAATGGATTATGTTGTTTTGAGAATGGTAATTATTTATAACTTTTTAAAGAGGAGTTAGTTATATTCTTAATGATTTTGTTTTTTATTTTATATTGAACAAGTTAATTTTCTCTTAAAATATGTATAGATATATATTTATTTCATCAATTCGAAGACTCCAATATTATAAATAATAAACGTAGTATACTTTAACATGTGGAATTTCTATTTTTTAACGACAATCATATTATACACATAAATATTAACTCTATAACTTGCCATCATGTTTTAAAATTTGAGAAGCAGTATCATCAATGGTTTCCTTAAATGTTTTAAATTCAAAACCTAATAGATTTCTGGTCTTTGAATTATCAACTGCCGCACCAGTATCAACATGTTGAGCACCGGTATGTGGTTTACCAACAGGAATAACCCCATTTAACACAGAGAAATCTTCGTTTAAAACATCTACAATATCTTGTGGAGAAAATCTACCAGCATGTAAAATTAATCTTTGTCCCTTAATGCTATCTTTTTGAAAAGCTAATAAATGTGCCTTAGCAACATCACGAACATCAATATAACCACCATATAAATCAAAGACAGCTGTGTCTTTATTGGCATGAACAAATTGGTTTACAAATTCACAAGAAGTATTTAATTTACTTGTAACATCTGAATCAAATTTTTGTGGACCAAAAACATAAACAGGGTTAACAGTATTTAATGTGAATTTAACTTTACCTTTATTTTCTTCTAAGAATTCCCAAGCTGCTTTTTCAGCAAATTTTTTAGAACCACAATAAGCTGAAACCGGGTCTCTTTGACAACTTTCCCAAGTATCTGGATTCCATGATTTTTCAGTAAAAATATGACCCTTTTCGGCATCGGTGGCAATGTCGAAGACGGCTGCGTAACTGGATGTAACCACAACATGTTCAACTTTATCCGCAGCATATTTTTTAATAGATTCTAAAATACCTTTTGTACCATTGACAGCTGGAATTAATAAATCTTTTTCCACATCAGTAGTATCAAAATGGAAAGGAGAAGCTGTGTGTAAAACAACTTTAATTTCGTTGGCATGTTTCTTAATAGGTTCATCAAATGCATCAATAACCGCAATATCCTTAACAATTTCCATGGTTAAATTTGGATTATTACCAAATTGCTTTTGCAAATAATCAATCTTTTCTTGTGATCTAGCAGTACCAATAACTTTATAATTTTGTTCTAATAATTGGCCTACAATATGTTTTGCGATAAAACCAGTTGCCCCTGAAACGAATACAGACATTTTGTTAATTAATTTTTATATTTTTTGACTATTGTTATTGTTTATTAAACTTTTAGGAAATATAAATACTGAAAGAGCTGCAAAAGACAAATGTTTTGACTATTTATATAACAAGGACATGGTTGAAGCAGCATTGCAATATAAATTATGGTCGTACACACTGTATGGTAACGCTCAGACTTTGTATTTTTTTTGCGGGAAAAACAAAAAATGACAGACTTAGAATTATAGTGTAATTTTCGAAAAACATACTTTCAATTATTAATCTGACATCTTTTGGATGATGTGTGCGCTACATGTAACTTCTGTAATATATTATTGTACCAATAGATAGCCTGTCCGATCTATTTGTATATTGCCACGTCTTGTTGTTGTATGTTTTATATTGGATGACTAAT